>JBBYHM010000013.1:3323400-3373482 GCA_038381775.1 Adansonia rubrostipa
TTTAGGAAAGAAAATTATTGTTGAAATAGTCTTTTAACTTATTCTTGCAATCAAATCCAAACCCTTAAATGCCAACTTAATTTTGTTTCTTTATTGACTTTCGGTTTGATGAATTCTTTTGGCATGACATGATCTTTGCTTGTTAGAGGGTGAAAGTTAAGGTTTGCGTGAGTCTCTATCCATCATTAATTTTGTATATATTCCCACAATGGTTTAGCAACTAAAAAACAACAATTTTGACCAACCATCTGTCTCTACATTTTACCAGGTTTTGGACAATTTCATTTCACCATAGCTAGCTATAATAAATGTTTAGCCATTCGCATACTTCTTCTTGTCTTTAGGGATATAAAGTATCCCAATTATATCATATATATATATATATATATATATATCTTGTTTAGTAAGTTAGCTGCATACACCTTTTCTCAAACCATATCATTAATGTCTTTCTTAAATTGCTTTCCCATTTTTAAAGAAGGAAAAGATTAAAATTCGGTCTTTAGTTTTTTCCTTGAACGAGCTTTTTGAGTTTAAATAAAATTTGAAAACTAAAAATTGACTAGATTAATGGGTGTCCATAGTATAGACACCGGTTAAAATTATTTAATTATTATTTTAATATTTTTTTATATATTTGATGAATATTTTTAATGAATTTTAAAAAATTATTAATGATTTTTGTATTACATACTATTTTAACTGTTGCCATTAGTAAACCTATTTGAAGATAAGATTATTTGTCTGCCCATATAAGTCGAATATGGGACAAAAATTTACAAATTTAAAGTTAAAAATTATTATTTATTAATAAAAAATATTTTTAATTTAAATTTAATTAAAAATATAAAAATATTAATATAAAATAATATTTAAATAAAAAATAAGTCACTAAATTAATTTAGACCTAATCTTATGTGGATTAGAATAAAAATTTTGAAAATTTTTATCTTGCAACCGAAGCTATGAATAAATACAACTTGAGATGACTATTTTCAAATAAAAATAAGATTCGAATTTGCTTTTACAAAACCAAACTTGCTCCTTAGTTGACGTCGTTTAACTTCAAAGAAAGTTATTTTCCAAGGTCAGTTGCAAAGAGGAAATTTTTACACGACTCCGAACTTGGGTTGGGTGGGAGTCAGAGCCTCAGAGGCGGATCTCAAGGGCCACGGTCGCCTATGGCCTCTTCACACACGCGCGCACACATATATGTATATATTTATATATCATAAAAATAATATACTATATATCGTAAAATAATAATATATATTATATAAGAGGTTAAAAATATTTCAAAATCGTGCATTTAATATAACACCACATAAATTATTTAAAAGTTTAACCAAATTAAAATTTGACTTTTTTAACTTAATAACTAAAATTATGTTTAGGTTAATTAATCACATACTAATCATCACTTGCTTATATATTATTTTTTAATATAAATATATTAAAATTATGTAATTTTTTAAATATATAAAATATAACAAATAAAATATATTTTTGTTCAATTAAAATTTTAATTAAAGATTTGCTCAAAAACGACCAAAAAAAGGTGAAAAAAGAATATTAATGTACGTATTAGTACATGCACTGAGGCTGAAAATGTTGACTGGAGAAGTAAATAAAATAAATGGGGGTATTTATCTTCCACTTTCCTTGAAAGTGGAACAAGATGGTCGTGGCAGCAATTTACTCAGCCGCACAAATAGGTGACGATCCTTGTCTTTTTCACACGGTTTATCTTCCTCAAAAACAAAGTGTTTAAAAAAAAAAAGTTCTGAACTTTTCAAGTGGTGAAAATAAGATCTCGCTGCCTCCACTTTCGAAACACACATTGGCCACTGTCGGTGATTTTTCTTTTTCAATGGTAGCCTGGGCCGAGCATATTTTCAGGGATTCGCAATGAACGTGATCGTGATCGTGATCATGATCATGAGCAATCAGAAAAATAAAAATGCAACCATCACACGATCGACAATCACAACCCAAAATCACCCAAAGGATCCGTTTTAATCCTCACCTTTTATCTAGTATTAGACTACTAGTTTATGTTGAATTATTGATATGAGCTCAAAACTAGTATTTCATTTTTTTTATTGAAATTTGTTAATTATTAAAGTTAATAATGAAAATTAAAAAAATCGAAAATCGAAAATAGGATCATTACATAAATAACAAGAGTCTCTTGATTTAATGTCAGGTTAATTTATATTAGATGTTTGTTATAAAATTTACATAAAATCAAAAAATACATTACTTTCGTTCATCATTTTAATGAGATATAATCTTTAATATATAATTAAGAGATTAAAAACTTAAATTTTTAAAAATAAATTAAAATAATTATATTTTTTATAAATTAATATCATTTGATTCATTAACGATGTACATTAAACATAAATCTTTTAGAATTTAGAAGAGTAAATGGTATATTGATCATTGAGCATGAAGACTGCAAAATTTTAGATCATGTGGGAATAATGTCATCTTTGCAAAGAAAGGGATGTTAGAAAGTTATCTTTCAAATTTGTGCAATGAGTAGGCAATTAAAGGCCACATGTGCACCACCACAAATAAGGAGCTTTTAACATGGTTGGTTGAACAAAGTATTAGTCATTAATGTTTCATAGAAGTTTGATTATCATATATATATATATATATATATATTATAATTCATGGCCCAGAAGCTTTTGTTTCCCGACCTGAAATCAATGACAGTCCTTATTCTTTTGGCCCTCATGTGGCTCAAATGAAAAATTCAAACCAAAATCAGCCATTACAATCATCTAATTTGGAGCTACGAATTTCAAATTCTGAAATTAAAATTAAAATAAATATAAGATTCGAGATAGAAGCAAGCGGATTAATCATTTTTATTATAAAAATATTAATTAACGTTTAAGAACATTGTTTAAAGTGATACATATGAGAATATCTATGTAGGCATCAATGAATGATTATTTTTTGCGATTAAAAAAAAAGACATTTAATACATTATTTTGACTCAATTAAAAAAAAAAAGTAATGCATTACAATTTTTTATATCTCATTTTACACTAGATGTTAGTTGGCATTTTTTTATAGAAGGATAAACATTATTAACGCATTACGTTTTACTAAATTTAATAAAAACCATGTATTAAATTAAAAAATATTTACAAAAAAATAATTAAATAATACTTAATTGATTCTTATAAACAAGATTTAAATGGATCCTTTTTTATGGTGCTTATTCAAAATAAAAAAAAAAAAGAAATCATTTTTACTATATAGCTCAATGCCTCGATTTGATACTTATAATATTGTTTTTCTTCGGATTCTAAACTATAGTTGTGATACCGTATCGGTCGGTACGTATCAGTTTCGATATATAATGATACCGATAATAGTTAGTTTTGTTTTAGTCTGTACCGGCTTGTTTCGGTGGTACCGGTCGAAAATAGCTGTACTGATCGGTATATAATATAAGCTTGTAAAAAAAGTTAAACCAACACTGATCTTAAATATGATGAATATTATATATAATTACTCATAAATTTGATGAATCTTAGACATAATTACTCATAAATTTAATGATTATTAAAAAATTTTAACTTTACTACTAAACTGATATTAATTTTTTTATATTTAATAATTTTTTTAATAAAACATCATATATAATTGATGAATATTTAATATATAAAATTTATTTAACATCATTTATTTCATATTAAAAAATATTCAAACTCCAATAAATCCGAAATGATACATCAAAATATATTGATACCGGTATACACTTATACTAAAATAAAAATAATACACCCACCTATATGACACTGATTGTCTTATTCTAAACTCCTTTTTCTTTCCCAACCCAACTACCGTTCCCCTCAAACAAAACCCAAAAAGATAAAGCATTAAATTGAATATTTGGTAATATTGTTTCCAACTAGAAGTCTATAACTAAAAGCTAACCCATTACTGTGAATTAAAAGGATGACTTAGGCTATTTAAAGGCTTTGTCTTTCTTTCTTTTGGTTGCTTACTATCTTCAATTAATTAATTAATCAATCATATTTAACGCCAGCAATGAATTATTCTCCCTTTCAAAACCACTCCTTAAAAAGGAAAAAAAAAAAAAAAAACAACAACATAAAAATACCAATTTATTTATTCGTCTTAAAAGGTTAAAAGAAAAAAAAAATCTATTACTACAATTCGGCATTTTCCATATTTATCCTTTTTATTCACAACTATACAATAAATTTTTTGCCATTGCAAAAGAGAAAAAAGGTCGGTTTTAGAATAAAAGTTCCTTTTTTTTATTTCAACAAAAAAAAGGGCTGAAATATTATTTCTTTTAATAGGATCATGTATTAATCAATTAAAACAAAAATTAGGATGTAATTACATTTATTAATTATAAAAAATGAAATGAAAAGAAGGTAAACATCATTTTCTAATTCTTGTTTTACTCCTCCATTTCAAGCAATCAAAAGATAAGCAACAAACAAAAAAAAAAAATCAAATCGTAATTTAAGTCCATTAGATATTTGAATTATTGATTGAATGTTCAAATAATTTAATGCAAAATAAATATATTAAATATATAATTTTAATATCAAATATAATAATTTACTAATAAAACTATATATTTACTTTAATATTATAGCTTTTAATACTACAAAAGTTTAAACTTAATTATTTGCAATATATTTTTTAAAAAATAATAAAATTTAAAAAATAATTTTTTATTTATTTAACCTTTATTTTTACAAATTATTACCGATTTTTAAATTTTTTATTTTAAAATATATAACTCAAATCGATATTTAATTGAATCAAATTCGTTAGTGAAAGGGCTGTTTTCAACGTCAATGAAAAGTGGGCATGAATATGATCGTCAAGATTGTTATTTGGAGAAATATACATTTATCAATCGTCTCCAAATATAAAATTAATGGAGCAGAATTATTGGTGATAGTAACATCCCAGAAAAGTCCAAATCTGCTTAAGCAATGGATGAAAAGTTCAAAGGTTCCTTTCTCGGTAGCTAAAATTTCCATGCTTCTCTTTTTTAGACTGACGAGACAAGCAAGTGGATGAAAACAGATAGACTTTTGTATAATATAATTTGGGTTTTTCTTTTGGGCAAAATTACGTGCTGATAATCCTGACACTTTATTTTTCATTGATAAGAATTAAAAATGTAGTATGCTCAAAACCATTTTAGTCAATGACTCAGTGTCATCTGTATTACATGTTATTTTAAAAATAACTGATACAATATTAGCATTGAAATGTATCACTTTTTTTATCAATTTGTATACGATTATTCGTTTATGATATTTTTACGTTTGATGAAATTTTTTTATTTTTATAAAATTTTCAATATTATCATATAAATTGAATATTAATTCAATTTATATATATTTAAAATTTAATATGCATAACAAAAGCAACATTCTTAAACAAATGAAATGATATTAGTGCTCGATAATGTTATCAAACACTCAGGTAGCTGCACATCTTTAATTTACATAGCTTAAGGTTTTTTTTTTTTAATAATTAGAAGAGAAATTAACATCTGAATCCAAATAGACTAATAGAAAGTGTAAAAAAAAGAGTAAAAGACAATAACAGATACTAAGAACAATATCATGTCAATTAATCATTTGTTTTTTTTTTCCTTTTTCATTGCTGTGTAGGAAGTGAATTTTGAAATTAATAGTACCAATCATGACATGGACCTTACCAAATATAAAGCAATAATCACCAATCAACACTTTACCTAATTTTTAATTAAAGAATTCAATTTTTATATATGATCAGTGATTTTTGTAAAAAAATTAAATAAAATAAATATATTTTTATTATAATATGTCGTCTTCTTTAACTTACATTAAAAAATTTTTAAATTTTTTTTAAAAAATAAAATTTTAAATATATAATTTTTTTATTTTTTTATTTTATGAAATTTATAAAATTTTATATGAATAAAAAAGAAATAGGAATGGTAATAAAAAACCATTCCTTATAAAATGACAAATGGAAAGGCGGAGAATTAAAATGATAATTGAAGACCGAAGAACTCCCGGTCTATCTTGACGGTCAACACTCCATCAGCCCGTTCATCCATCAGTAATGGACCTGATTAAATCATTTAGATTCTCTGATCAAGAGTGGGGCCCTGAACTTCGATCAAACAACTTTTTTTTTAAGGAGGGACCACCCGAATATAACCTTCCGGTCCCGCGTCTTTCTGATCTGATGTGACCACTTGATTTAATACTTTCTTTCATTAATCTTCCATTTTCACCCGTCCGATCAAAAACGCTTTTTTTTTTAACATTAAACAATTGAACAAACTACTCCTTCCCCTCTCAACTCCCTTTCTCTCTCACTTTGACTGCCTTTATACTGCACGCTAAAAAAATAATAATAATAATAAAAAGGAAAGAAATGAGCTCCAGTCGGCCATTAACATAAATAATAACTAAACTCTCTTCTGCTGCGGGCCGCGGCTTTGAGCTTTGGATTTTTGGAAGTAAAATATTTGTTACAAAAAAGGCTAAAGGTTTTTTTATTTTTGGTTAAAACCTTGTTTTTACGAGGACATTCATTATTGTAGTGGGCGTTTATCTCTCTGTCTCTCTTTTTTCGCCTCTGATCTTCTGTGATTTCGGCGGTTTTTTGTTCACTGCCTAATGCGCCGTCGATACCTGGTATTTCTCCCCCTAAGCGTTCGCGTTTTCCGTTACTGACCGCGTTTCGTTCTGCATTTTCAGTACTCGGACCGGTATGTTTCTTTCTCTTACTCCAGAAAGTTTTTTCTGCTTGGTTCTGGAGAAAATTCTGAACGCTGGTGATTTTAACGAGCACTTTTCTTTTATTTTCTTTTTCTATTTTAAGAGAAACTAAGCATTGGACACTGTTTGGAATTTGGATTCCTAAAAGAGAAAAGAGATAAAGTGAATCTTAAGAACATTTAGTGTTCTTTTCTTAAAAGAAAAATCCGTTTAATATTTGGTAAAGTAAACGAGGTTTTTAGTTTATCTAAATTTGAAAAAATGATTGCGCCTGTTGATTTGAATAAGCTTAGGGCGATCTTTTCGTTTCCATTAAACTTAAGCGGATCGACGATAGCTCTTCATTTATACCTTATCTGAACAATTACTTTCTCTCTCTTTTTTTTTTTTGTTTTATTTTGTTCTTATGGACCACTCACTCTCGATTCTTTGCAAATTATACATCAATATTCTCAGGTTTCAATTTCAATTTTGTCTTCACCACCTCGTGTCAATTTGTCAACCTTGAACTCTGAAAATTTTGAGAAATTTCACAAACTTTAATAAGATTTTGTAACCGGTAGCGGAAATTGTTCACCGGAGTCTACTTTG
Organism: Adansonia rubrostipa; assembly: GCA_038381775.1. Lineage (NCBI taxonomy): Eukaryota > Viridiplantae > Streptophyta > Magnoliopsida > Malvales > Malvaceae > Adansonia > Adansonia rubrostipa. The sequence continues at coordinate 3,330,786 of JBBYHM010000013.1, forward strand.
CAGTAAATTTGTTAGTTTTGGAAGTGTTTTGAGCTGTGTTAATTGTGAATTAGTGCCTAAGACATAGTCTGGAAAATTCTGAGGGAAAAAAGCATGGCTTTAATTGTTTAGTTAGGAATTATAGCAATTTCCGGTTGATTTATGGGGTAAGGAAACATAGTTGATTGAACCATAGTTGTATGTCACTTCGAATTTGTAGTAAATGTGATAACTACTGTGCTTACTGGGTTGGGATATATTACTTGTGAAATAAGTTATATGGTTTAACTGGTTTTGTTGCAATCTTTAATTTTAGACGTTTGCTGCTCTAACTTTATTAGTGTATTACCATTTTCACTGTTAACTGTTACGTATCAACTGCTCTACCATTTTTTGAATAATTTTTATTAATGGGTGAAGACTATGTGAAAATACTCGATATGATGGAGATTGCTGCTTATGGGAGATAATCCCAAACTTTATCCAATGGGTATATGCGTAAGACGCGGGTATATTCAATTTTTTAGAAGTTTTTCCATGTATTTGGAAGGTATATCCGCATACCGATGTCCTGAAATGTGTTGGACATCGGTACTTCAAGAAAGATGAAGAGTTGGAGCAACATAGACTTTATCATAAGTTAAGAGAATCAATGCTTGTTGCTTCAGGAGTTATGTTCTCTTGGTTGCTATGGTTGCTGAACCTTCATCTCTTCATTTGTTTCGAGAACCTTATGCCCTTATGCTTGTGATAGGCTTGGTTTATTTATTTTTCAATTTGAAACGGTTCTGTAATATTGGTTTTGCAATGTTTTTTCTTATCTCCAGAGTGGCATGCATCAACGTGAATCAAATCAGAACTGTGCAGCTGAAAATGATCTTGAGTTATTAAGAACTATGCAGTCTATGGAAAGCCATTTAGAGCTCAAACGGAATTCAAGAGGTTAATCCTTTGGAGCTTCTGTAAAGACCATGTTGCCTCAGTCAAGCCAGAGGGCAAATATGCAAGGCAGGTTAAAACCTGAAAGGCCTAATTTATCATATGCTGATCTTCATCAAGAAATTACAAAAGGTGGAAAAGAGGTCTTGCCTGAATCTTCATGGAAGCATAAATCCCAAAATGCTGATATCAAGGCAAATGAAGAAGAAGAGCTTGTCAAGTACATGTCAAATTTACCAAGTTATCTGGAGAGAGGAGCGAAAAACCCCCAAGAAAAAGTTTTAAATGTAGGGGTCCTTGAGTGGGGGCGTCTTGAAAAATGGCAGTATAGCCATAAGCAGATCTCACATAGAAGTAGTATATCTTCACTGTCCAGCGGCAGCACATCTTCCTCATTTTCAACAGATGAATCATCAGCACATTCGAGCAGAGGTCAAAGTTGCTCTTCTGCTCGTGAAAGGTTAAGGCGCCCTTCACTGCAATCACATCTGACGTCAGTTCCCATAAAAGGCCATTTGCCATTTGTCAAGCCTTTTAGGGAAAGCATCGGAAAGTTTCAAGATCTCAAGACTGCCCAGAGAAGCTCCTTCACTGTTCAAGAAAAATTCATTAGAGAAAATAAATCTTTTTGCAAAAATAATCCACAAATCAAGCTGGAACAGTTCAAGAGAAGAGAAATGCTCCCAAAGATTGATTCAGAAAGTGGAACTGTGCCGAAAGTGGTAAAAGATAATGTGGCATCATTTGACAACGTGAAAATGAAGACCCAAGTTAGTGAATTTATGAAAAAAGCGGAGACCTTTCAAGAAGTCATTCCCAAAGGGGCTAACCAAGGTGTTGCTGAAAAAAGAAACACAATTGTCCTCCTTTTGCCAAGAGATTTGCCAAAAACGAATCAATCAGGAGGAGCCAACCTTTCTGATTTAACAACAATATCAAGTAAAAGAGAAACAGAACCTACTCAGAGGACCTTCACAGAAACATTTAAAGTGGCTCACCATGCAGAGCTCACTTCCAATTTCCATCATTTAGGCCCATTGCCTTGTGAACTTGATGGCAGCAAACATTTACGAATTAAAGCCATGGGTTCTGTAGATGCAGATGGTAACGACATTACATCTGAAAGATCTTGTTCTGTAGCTCGTGCAGCAAAGGTAGAAATTAGTTCTTCCAGAAGCAGAAATGTAGAGGAGAAATCTTTAAATGCAACTAAAATTACTTATGCTGCAAATGAGGCTTGCAAAGGATCGGACCCAAAAGAACGCAAGGTTGCATCTGAAAAAGTACGAAGTACTTCACCTTTCAGTCGTTTCAGCTTCAGCATGGGTAAGACAGGCAAAAGTTCTGGCCTCAAAGGGGGTTCTTCTATACCTCAGCTGAGCTCAACATGTAGTTCTGCCAAAACAGAGCCAGAGAATCTTGTTGCATCTGGTGTTGATACTTCTTGTGGTGATAAACTCAATGCTAAAAGCAGAGCCAAGTCCAGCCCTTTGAGGAGACTGTTAGATCCTCTTCTAAAACCAAAGGCTGTTAACTGTCGCAATTTGACCGATCAATTGGAGGAGTCAATATTAACAGAAGGTGCCTGTAACTCATCAGAACATCTAAGACATTCAACCGTGACTGTGCAGTCAGCGAAAGTGAAATCTGATACAATCAGCCATTGCACAGCCGATGCAAATGATTCAGTGCCGAACAAAAAGTATGGATCTTCAGCAGTTCAAGCTCTTCTCAGAGTTCAAGTTAAGAATGGGTTGCCTCTGTTCACGTTCGCTGTTGATAATGAGCGTAATATTCTTGCAGCTACGGTGAAGATGTTAAGTGCCTCTGGTAAGGGTGATTATGGATGCATTTACACTTTCTTTGCCATTCAAGAAGTAAAGAAAAAGAATGGAAGGTGGATAAATCAAGGAGGGAAAGGCAAAGGTCAGGATTATGCTCCTAAAGTTGTTGCCCGCTTGAAGGTTTCTGGTTCAGAATTTTCTCATTTGTCTGGGCCAAACCATGTGGATCAATTTAGCATTAGAGAATTTGTTCTTCTTACCTTGGACGTAGGACAGGCAAATCCGCAAGCATCTGATTTCCAGCCAAATGATGAGCAGGCAGCTATTGTCGTCAAGATTCCAAAAGGGAACAGCAGAACTTCAATCAGAGATGGGTATCTGATTGATAAGTGTAAAAACTTGCCTGATGCTGCATTGAAAGACTGTCTGCCAGAGGTAAAACTTGAACTCAATTCTGGGAAAAAGGGTTCTTTTGTGGGTGTTCAAGACATTATTGCTACAGTCATACTTCCAAGTGGTGTACATAGCCTGCCAAATAAAGGTGAACCTTCGTCACTGATCCAACGATGGAAATCAGGTGGAGTATGTGATTGTGGTGGTTGGGATTTAGGTTGCAAACTTAGGATTCTTTCTAACAAGAGCCAATCCAGCCAGCAATCTAGTTCGTTTAAAGGTTCTTCAATTTCTAATGAATTTGAACTTTTCTCTCAGGTATGATTTTGGATCTTACGCTAGTCAATCTAATATATCCACTATATTATAGTGAAAATTTCAACTGAATTCTGTCTTTGTTTTAACTATAACTAACAGGGAGGAGTGCAAGACAACAAGCATTTCTTCAGCTTGGCCCCTTTCAATGATGGTATCTGTTCAGTTGAGTTCAATTCATCTCTTTCTCTTGTGCAAGCATTTTCGATTTGTATAGCTGTTTGGGATAGTGGAAAACAGTGTGAGCTTTCAGAATCAGTTACCTCTTGTGAAGAAAGAACTTTGGGGGAAACCATTTTAAATGACCGAAGAAGTGAGCCTAATCCAATTGAAGGAGAAACCCCTGCTAGATATGTCTCATATCCACCCGTTTCCCCGGTTGGAAGGATCTAATTTCATGCAACAAATGATGATGTAATTAAGTGTAAAGGTATGATTACATATATTTCTGTTTGTTGGTTGGGCAATGCTTAATGAGATATTTATCGCCAATGAAAAATAAGAAGTAATGAAAAAGGCTTGTTTGTAATAGCCAGGGACAGGTTCCCTCAAGCTTTGGATCGATGTATTTTGATTTACTTTCGACAAAAGAAGCAATATCTGGTGTAGTGTGAGCAAAAATTTTCATCACTGTGTGCATATAATCAAGAAATGATATTGCTATCTGCTCTTCAGTTTTCTCTTAACCCTTGAACTTCAACATGCTTGATGATGGATGGTTTGGTGCATTTATAGATGTCCCAGCCCAATCAAACCCCTTAAAGTCCGGATAAGTTCTCCAATTTACAGAACAGTTATTGAATATAGGCCGGCTTTCTAGCCTTTGGTTTGTTTTTCTAACCTGTCATTGCTATATTTGTTTGCTGCAGCCTTGATTTGGTAGGAATAAGGTAGAATTATTTGGTAATCTAACGCCATTTTCCATGCTTTTTGGCTGCTCTTAAGACTCAGATGCTTAACATTATTGCACGTTCTTTACTTCATTTCTGCAAACGATATTCCAGATTCTTATATTGATGTCAAAAACCTTTTATGCAGCTATGAAATATAAGAGAAAAATTAATCTAATTCTTGCTGGACTTGTTCTTCATGTTCTGTTTTTGACCCGTTTCTAGAAGTTTAATTCGTTGAATTTTAGCACTTTTCAATCAGCATTGATTACTTCAGGCCATTCACTCTAATGGGTCTTGATTTACTCGAATAATTTTACTGCTTCATATTAATTTATGAATTTTATTTTGATTGAAATGTCATTTGCTGATAGGAATGTCAGGAAAAAGCTGTCATATTTTTATTTCTTATGTATCAATTCTTTTCAATAGTAGATTGTTTAGGCTTGTAGAGTGGCTTGTTATTTAAAATTTGCTCATCTTGTCGAGAGACCATTGGGGTATAACCTTGCAATTCGTGTATTTTGCTGTGTCTTTGTATTTTGTATTGTCATAATCGTGTTTAAAATATATTGTTTTTATATAAATTTTGATACTTTAATAATTCGTACTGTAGGGATTTTGAGATATTGGTGTATTTGTGTTATATTCGTGTTATTTTTTTATTTTCATATCTTGTTTTATGTCACGTTTGAAGATATTTTTCCCTATAATGTTCGTGTCATATCTAATAGTATAAGTGCATGGATACTTTTAGAAACAGAGAGAATAGCAGGAGCCATTTATATACGGCCAGATTTTCATATTCAAATATGGAAGAAAAATGCTCCAATTTGCATGCAAGGAACCGATAAACTGATTGAGCTGTGCAGACTGAAAGCAAGAAAGCTGAAAGATTTACAGCGGCCATGGCTAACTTTTATGGCCACATGCAGGGCTTTTGAAACTTTATGAGTATAAAGTGACAAGATTAGGGGACATCTGATGGCTTTCTATTTTGGTAATGGGAAGTTGGCACGAGCTAATGATTCGATTGAATAATGCTTCTCGTCTTATATGCCAGCATTGCCATTGCACCACCGTTGCATTTCACAATTGCTTCTTCTTCTAGGTTAATAAGCAAATTGACCCGAATCTCTTTTATGATTTGGTATCCGAATTTGATTTTTGTTACCTTATTCTAATGCTTAATGGGGTTTATATAACGATATTAGGATAACTTACCCATGAAGTACAAATTCAAATACTAATAATGAATCTAGGAACTTTCGTTATTGAGACATAAATAGAAGTTGAATTTACTTGTTAACCCTTTTTCTCTTCTTTACTTGGTACGTTCTTTAAACAAGTACATGAAATTGGAGATAGCTCTTTTGTCCCAGTATATGAAATTGGGGACAGCACTTTGTTGCATCACACTCTTTTTTAGTTCCTTTCACCATCAAAGCTACTGTTCCTGCCCCTTTTGCTCCCGATATTAGGTACTGCCATGTCAGGACATCTCGTTTGCTTGCCATTCCATTGTCAGACTTTTTTGATTTGTTTTGTTGTTTACTCTTTTTTTTTTTTTTTTGTTTTGTTTTGTTTTGTTTTGTTTTGCAGTCGAAAGCGCTTTTATTTCTCTTTCCCCACTGCTCTACTGCAAGTGCAACCCAAAAAGCCCGGCAAAAGCTGTTCGCAATAACTTCACAACATTTTTGACGCCATTGCTTTGGCCAGTAGCTAAATACGAGGCACCAGAGATTAAAAAGTCCGCCACCAAATAATTCAAGTATACAATACAATACAATACCTCAATTGCAAAAGAACATGCAATAGTATAGTATATTTAAACACCCAAATACCTTGTATTTGCGGAAAATATTTGCTTTTTTTTTTTTTTCAATTGGTTCTTGTGCTGTGTCCATCGCCTATAGACTTGTTAATGGGTTGAATTAGACTGAACTCAAATTAAATTTAAGTATTATATTAACATTAAATATGTTTATTCAAACTCGACCCGACCCAAAATATGAATCTCAAATTTTTTTCAAACCCACTCATATTTATAAATAAATAGTCTAAACCCGTTCAGACCTATCTATATTATATTTTTTTCTAATTTACATTTTTTAAAAAATATTTTTTTTAAATTTAATTTTTATTAATTTAGTAATTTTATTTAATTAAGTTTATAAATATAAATAATTTAACTTAATTTTTAAAGTTTACACTATAATATTATATATATGTATTATTTATATGACAAAAATTATATAATACAAAACATATAAAATAAATATATATAATGCAATAGTAAAATAAGTCTGGTCGGACCGGACTCGAGCCTCAAAAGTTAAGACTCAAGGCTCGGCCCATTTTTTGATGGAGCCTAATTTTTTTTATCCAAGCTCATTTCTTGGGCTTAATATATTTGTTCAAACCCTCTCAAATATCGGACGAACTTTTAGGCTTAAATAGATAACTTGATTCTTGAACAGATCTAATCGCCAAGCTCCAGTTACACAATTTTACTTTCATTTTTGAGTTTGAAACAAGAGATTTTCCTATTGATCATCTGATGCCCATATACCTACTGAATGATTAAATATCAGTGCAAATTAAATGAGAATATTTGAATTTAACAAGCAAGTTTGGCATGTTTTATTTATAAAAGAGCAATGTTAGTTTTACGGATGAAAGTTTGGTTAACAAGAACTTCTCATTGGCAGCTCCAATCCAAGATTCAATTGTTAATGGCAATTGCAGTCTCCACCTTTCCCAGCTGCATGACTAGCCATGCTCTACATGTAAACAGAATTCAGAAATGGGAGGATGACACTGTATTACATTGGAGGCCGACCACCGGCACTGAGCATCTGGCCTATCATACTATTCACCTAGGAAAAAGAAAGCTTGTATGTATAAGAATTAAGAAACAAATGTCAGCCTTCAACCAAGAAATAAATGCAAAGACGAAGCTAAATCTAAAGGAAAAACATCATAGGTATCAGAATCAAGCAACGATTGATCCAAACAGGAAAGGCTGGACTATAGAACTTTGTACCAATCATACAGTGCCATAAAATGTTTTGTATAATGCATAATTTTGGATATAACTTCAGAATAAAACCAGAGGAAGCAGTCATGTAATAAGACATGCTTACAACTTCAATAAAACACAAATTAGAATATTTATGAATCCTTTGATACCAAAGCTTACCTGCCAATACTTTGAAACACAGCGATCAATGCAACTGTTTTCCCCCATGTTTAGCTCAGATTCCCTGTACCTAAAGCAGAAACATATAATCATTGACACCATTTCTTTAGGGAAGATAGTAACCGTATACCATGTGTAAATCGATTATGTAGGTTGATGGAAACAATAAGAAAGGGTGTTGGGACTTCTCGTACCTTTTGTCAACACACTTGTTGAAACACGTTTGTGCGAGCCTGAACGAAAATCATAAAAACGAGCTGAGTTCAAAATTTGAGTATTGGCAATGAAAACTTGCAAGTGATGGAAAGTATCGCTACACTATCAAGTAACGAAGAAGGATGCCATGCCACAGAGGTCATGTTCCAAATTCTGAACTCAGAAGTCACCATTTCCAGGCAGATAATCGAGCACATAGGGAGTTTAAGAAGAGGCAAAACGTAAGTCACACGTGCTTCTTAGAGCGATCTTGACATTTCTTGTTAACTTCTAGATATATTATTAAAATTTGGCAATTCTCTCTTACCTGTTAAAGAGTTCTACCCTATATTCCATCTCTGTTTCCGCCATGCCAAAGGCCTGCGAAGCATTCAAAACATGAACTTTAAATCACCCAAGTGTGGTAAAAGACAAAGATAAATACAATTACAATCTTTCAATCAAACCCCAAAACGAAATAAATCTCAAGAACTATTTCCAGTTAATTCATCAGGAATACCTTAATCCATTGAGACTAGAGACCCAAGATTACTTAAAGCCAAATCAGCCAATGCAATAGACTTAGTCTTTCTTCAATCCAAGAGAGTTAATTGACGCAAAGCTAATGTTCATGAACTAAGCAGGGGGGTTGGAGTAGAAAAAGCTAACCTGCTCCTTGTCTATTCCAGCTGGGATGTTATTGGCAGCCATTGAACCCCTGAGAAACAAACAAGATCGATCTAAAACTAACCAGAAATATCAAAGGAAAACATTTTATCAATATCAGAAAAAAATGGTTTTTATAAAATTTTACTTACAACGTATTGCAATGATTGGAGAAAAGCCCTGTTCTTGTTAAGGTTTAAGGATTCGCCGAAACAAGGAAATGACAGAAGAAAGTTCTCACCAGCCTTCGTTATACTCGAATTAGGGTTTAAGGGGCAAGTCTGCAGAGCAACACTGAGGTACGGTTGAAAACCGAATAGCAACACGCCACGTAATACAAAAATTATCGATTACATTTATGTCAGGGGGCTAAATTTGTAATTTGAAAAATGCCGTCTTTTCTCGGGTCCTTATATTTTCTTTCACAAGGGAAAAAACTTGATCAAGCAGTAGGGTTTTGCGGGCAAAATAGTGAGGTAAGTAAGATTTTGAACTTCTCCTTTTCTTTTAATTTCTCTCTTTTTATATTTTTTTTCCCATAATTCTTGGGGCTAAAAATCTTTCTTTTCCCTTTTTTTTGCAGCATTTATACATAACAATCAGCTTTTTTTTTTTTTTTGGGAGATTTTAGAATTTGGATAGAAGAAACAATGGAACACGGTTCATTTGCTGATAATAGTGCTGCAACTTTCTCTTTAACTGAAGAGGATCATACTATAGCTAATGCTGTTAGATTCACCTTGAATCAGGAGTGAGTTCAATCACCTCTGTTTTATCTATTTTCTTAATTATTATTATTATTTTTTTTGCTTGAATAAATGGTGGGTTTTCTTTGTGTTAAGGACTTTTGAGTTATTGTTTTTGAAATTGATTCTATAATTTTAACTGTGCAGCCCAAGGGTAACGTTTTGTGGGTACAGTATTCCTCATCCTTCGGATGCTCGAGTTAATATTAGAGTTCAGACAACTGGTAATTCATTCCAACTCTCTTCTTTCAAGCTGTACCTATCGGTTCATTGTTCATGATTAACTGTTAAAAGTGTAAGTTTTGCCTATGTTGCTCCGGCCCTTTATTTTTCTTGGAGTACTCATTTCTGACGTCCATGTTGGATGCATATTCAAATATGGGGTGGTATGATTTTTCAAATACATGAAAAACTTAGAAAAATTAAACATACTCGTATTGGACACATACTTTTATCCAACAATTGCACTCGTTTGAGTAACGTAGGGTTTTGCTAATGGTTTCTTGTGTCATCAAGAAGCAAGTTGTTTTCCAAGTACTTTAGTTGGGTTAATTGATTCATTTTTCTGCCTTAAGATTTGTGGATACCAGCATGTTATATGGAGCAACATTGTTGTCAGGTTCAAAATTTTTTAGTGTTTTCTGAACATCCAAGTCCTCAGCCATCAGTTGGATTTGAACTGATTGATGTTTGGAATAATATTCATGAATATTGCTGCCTTCAACTTCAAGCCTCCTCCCTCAATTTTGCAGGTGATCCGGCAAGAGAGGTATTGAAAGATGCATGTCAGGATCTGATGCTGATGTGCAGGCACGTAAGGAGCACTTTTGACAAGGCTGTCGAAGATTTTAAAGCCAGCAATGCCGTGAAGGCCATGAATATTGATTCACAAGACGCTAGTAGTGATTCAGAAGAGAGTGAATGAAATGAGTATATTTCCATTATTGTCTTTGACATCTTAGACTATCATGTGCTTAAAGATATCATTAGCTCAATCTAAGTAAGTTCTTTTTTTATTTTATTTAAACTTTCCGTTTGTGATCTTGCTTAGGATTAACCATCTATATTTGTTTTGCAAGCTAGAGTTGCCTATCGTTAATATCAGATGTACAATTAGAAATGTGATTGTAATAGCAGAGCTTTGCCTTTGCAATCCATTCAGTTAAATTGCTTTACATCAGAGTTTTGGTTATAAAATCACCCCTCCCCCTTGTCTTGTAATGCATAAGATAGGCATATTGAACTTGTTGATGATTCTATGGATATGAAGAAGGTTGAGGGGACCGTGATTGTCATGGAGGTAGATCAGAGTAGATCGAGCAGGACCCATTAAGAGAAAACACGATTAGATTTCGAAGAGCATTCTTAAGTTTCGATGTCACCGCTCTTCATTTCCATGTCTTCTGCCAACCTCATTGCTATTAATGGTCCTGTTAGAGTTGTAGTTTCTCAAGGATGAGAACTTGGTAAAGACTGCCGGATCAAGTGATATTTAAAACCAGTCAATAGGCCACGGTGTCAATAGTCACCGAGACCAAATAAAAGACATGCACAAGCATCAAAACATACAGCTAAGCAGAATGCCGTTCCAAACGAAGGAAAATTTTTTTTTAATGATGACACTCTCTCACAAAACTCAGTTTTGACTACAAATTTCCGATTTTTGCCGGTAAAATTTGGGGTAGTTTTAAAGCACAGAGTTGGTAGTACATGAAAGCTCAAGTGCATCCGGAAATGAAATGTAAAGCATTACTAAATCTGAAACTAAACAATATCCATAAGGAATGAGCTGAGGACAATAGAATAGCATGTTCTTAGCATCCAGAATTCCAGGCAATGCGTCAAGCTACTTGAACTTCGGGCTTTGGGGCATTTTCTATTGGTTTCATCAACATTGGATTGGGTTCTCCAGGTTTTGACAAGTGTGAAATGAATCTCCAACAGAGCTTGTGAACTACGCTTATTTTCTTGGGGCCATCTGCAGCTGGCAAGCCTGCATTAGGCATCAATAACATCGACTCAACCGTCGTGTAACGGGTAATAGCAGATAGAGAAATCTAATCAAATGGTAAATACTGTTAAATGCAGAAATCACATTGATCCTTCCCGCGTTATCATCACACTAGGAAAATTAATTCAGGAATTACCCGTTTCTTCTACCATGGGCTAGGTCATTGCACATGCTTCATAATCAAATACAATCAATCTTCTTATGAACCTTTCCAGAAACAACATTGGTGTGCATTTTTAACCATTAATAAGAAGCAGGCTATCAAGGCACTTGAATCTTCTAAACTAAAAGAGTTAAGCAAAGTTCGATTTTAGTCCATATAATTTGTAAAAGACTAAGACATCTAGTCTCTGCTAAACTTGTCCGAAACAAACTACACTATTTCTCACTTTCTAAATTGACACTAAGATTGCCTCACTATACTAACCATTAGGTTTAAACCTTAAAGCAAAAGGGAACCATATATTTGGCTTCTGATCTTTGCCAATATTTAGCATTACGTTTTAAGTTTCAGTAGCATCTTGTTTTTCCCGAATTTAGTGCCGTTTTAAGTACACAAGTGCGCATTCGTTTACCAAAACCTATAAATCTTTCACCACTTTCCGGAACCCTCTTAAGTCAAATCTAAATTGTGTTTTAAAGATTATTCAGCTCACAGATTCGCCTCTCTCGTCTCCTACCAAATCAGTATGCATTTGTTTCGATCATTGGCTGCTCCGAACTCAACAAAAATCAATATTTCTAACCAGGGATCAGGAGTGTCGAGGGAATAAATTTTATAAAATAACATATCAGAGAAGGCTAAAACAAAGCATGAGACCAGGGAAAGAAATCAGTTCATACACAAATCTACTTAAAGATGCCTTAAGCATGAGATTAGACCAAAGAAGAAAAAAAACCAAGAATCATCTAACCAAAATGGAAAATAACATCATATTAAGTGACCATAATGAGCAAAAAAAAAAGGGCTTAAACCCTAAAATTCAAACCAATATGGCAATATCTTACGCCGTCTACAAAAATAAACTTTTTTTTCCCCTTTGTGATAATTACAGCAAATGAGTTACCAACCGTTTTTGTGAACAATTCCCCATGCCTTGCCATGCCTTCATCCTGCAAACAGACTCAAACTCCATAGACCCTTAAACCCTAAGAATAGAACCAACAATAAGAACACAATCAATTAAATCCCCAAATTATTTTTCATCAATAAATTGATCAAAATAAAAAGAAAAAGAAAACAAATCAAAGATTAAAAACCAATACTTTTTGCTCGTAAGACGGAATACAATCATTTAACTCCCAACTTTTCACATTTCTCAGCGAACACGCACACACACACGCGCAAAAACCATAATTTCAACATCATTTTTCAATATAGAAGAATCCGAAAGACCAAAGTTAAGAAACCTAACCCCAAAAAATCCCTTTTTTGGGGGGGTGGGCTACTGCGAGAGGGAGAAAGAGATGACCTTGTAAAGGTTGATCTTCTTGATCTGATAAGAAACATCAGTCCAGTGGGTTTTGGCCATGTGGTAACCAAGCCCCCAGTTGGGTAAGAACTGAGCTACCTCGAACAGATTCTTCTTCCTTTTTCTCTAGGGCTTTTTGGAAGCTGAAGGGGGAGCGCCAGGGTTTTGACTTTTGAGTAGAAGAAGCGGCAGTGGAGAGGTTCCTCAGGAAGTTGAATGACGTCCCTCGCCATTTTTGGTTTTGCTTTTGTTTCTCGTCTTGGCACTCTAAATAAGGCCACCGGCGTGTAAACGGGAATAGGAAAGAATCAAGAAGTGATTTTTCAAGAGATACAAGCCTTAAAAGAAACGCTGTTGTTTTCGGGTGTTTCTTTATTTCCTTTTCTTAAATCTTGAATTGAGCGTACCTCTTGATTAAAATTAAAAATATATATTATTTGATGCACTGATATATATATATATATATTAGCATTGAATCACGATATTATTTTATTAAAAAATAATATAATAATATCATATAGATCTAGTTTATCAATAATGCATAAATAGTCCACTGATATAAACCCTAAAGCTGTTAAATAGTAATAGAACTAGGATCAATGAATTCCTTCTTTTTCACACTTCAGAGAGAAATGGCTGGGTTTAATAAACTCATTCAATAAAAAAGATCAAGGTGGGTGATATATCAAAGATAGAACAAATGCAATAAAAAAGTTCGCTTAAAGGTGAAGGGTTACATAATCTGCATGCTTTGCTGAAAGAGCAAGCAAGGTGTTGAGCCTGAAGAACTCAAGAAATGCCACAACCAGGGATCTAAGCGAAATTGAAATACCATAAATGCAATAGTTAAACAGAAAAATGACTAATTCTTTCGCACTATGCGGCAACTGGAAGTTGAGATTTTGAATTGCCAAAATGGCAATTAGGTTCTCTCCCTAAAATTAGTCCTCGTATTCTGGTTCCTCTTCCTCATAGTCTTCTTCATCAGCTGTTGCATCTTGGTACTGCTGATACTCAGAAACCAGATCATTCATGTTGCTCTCTGCCTCAGTGAACTCCATCTCATCCATGCCTTCTCCGGTATACCAATGCAAGAAAGCCTTCCTCCTAAACATGGCTGTAAATTGCTCACTCACACGCCTAAACATCTCCTGTATGGATGTTGAATTGCCGATAAACGTCGACGCCATCTTGAGTCCAGTGGGTGGGATGTCACAGACGGTTGACTTCACATTGTTGGGAATCCACTCAACAAAGTAAGAGGAGTTCTTATTCTGAACATTCAACATCTGCTCATCTACTTCCTTGGTGCTCATTTTACCACGGAACATAGCCGATGCAGTCAAGTATCGGCCGTGTCGTGGATCAGCTGCACACATCATATTCTTTGCATCCCACATTTGCTGAGTGAGCTCGGGAACAGTCAGAGCTCGGTACTGTTGGGATCCTCTTGAAGTGAGTGGAGCGAAACCCACCATAAAGAAGTGAAGCCGAGGGAAGGGGATGAGATTCACAGCAAGTTTCCTAAGATCAGAGTTGAGCTGGCCGGGGAATCGTAAGCAGCATGTAACCCCAGACATGGTTGCAGATATCAAATGATTCAGATCACCAACTGTCAAAGATCAAAACGAAAACAATAAAGATGCAAGACTTCTTAACATCCGCCAAGCCCAAAAAAAAAAAAAAGAAAAAATCACCTACTCTTTTTTAGCCTTTCCAAAAACTATTATTAAAACCAGTTCATAGATCAAAAATCCATAACAGCAAAGAATTTTGAGTACTAAAATTTGAAATAAAAGGCATAGTGATGAACCATGAAAACTAACTAGGATGCTGAAACTTTGCTACTACGTTAGAACTTGTACATCAAAATCTAACAAATGATTTAAATGCAGAGGAACTAAATCACGGGAACGCTTACAGCTGGGAGTGGTGAGCTTAAGTGTGCGGAAACAAATGTCATACAAGGCCTCATTATCGAGAACCATACACTCATCAGCATTTTCAACCAACTGATGAACTGACAAAGTAGCATTGTAAGGCTCGACTACTGTGTCAGAGACCTTAGGAGATGGGAAAACTGAGAAAGTCAACATCATCCGATCTGGGTATTCCTCCCTTATCTTAGAGATCAAAAGTGTTCCCATTCCAGATCCAGTTCCTCCTCCCAAAGAATGACAAACCTGGAACCCTACAAAGAACACCAATGAAAAATCATTAAACACCAATAATTATAGTTAAACAAGTTACCCCAGATCCTCTATTGTTTCAGATTTCTCAGCGTACATACCTTGAAGACAATCGCAATTTTCAGCCTCTTTTCGGACAACATCAAGGACAGAGTCGATTAACTCAGCACCTTCAGTGTAATGGCCTTTAGCCCAGTTGTTACCAGCACCGGACTGACCAAAAACGAAGTTGTCAGGTCTGAAGATCTGGCCAACAGGACCGGCTCTAATGCTGTCCATGGTTCCAGGCTCAAGGTCCATAAGAACGGCACGAGGGACGAATCTACCACAACTAGCTTCATTGTAGTAGACATTGATTCTCTCAAGTTGAAGATCTAAATCCCCCTGGTAACGGCCGGTTGGATCTATCCCATGCTCTGCACAAACAACCTCCCAGAACTTGGCTCCTATTTGGTTGCCGCATTGGCCACCTTGAATATGAAGGATCTCACGCATTTCTTTTTCTTTAATTCGAGAAGAGAAAGTGGAAAAATGAAGGAATTGAGAGACGATCGAAAGATGAGAACTAGAAAAGGTGAAAATGAAAATGGGGAGAGGTTTTAATTATGGAGGTTTCATAAATATAATTCAGCTTGAGAGAGAGAGAGATAAGGTTATTTATTTTCAATTTTTTTTAATGGATGGCCGTTTTTCTTTTCAGTTTACGAGGAGTAACGGGCCGAAAAAGGCAACGGCTGAATTTTTTTAAAATTCAAAATTGCAAAGACAGCTGGATGCTATTGTCGGCTAGCTGAGAAGGAAATTCAAATTTCGATTTGCGAAGGAAGGCGCCTTTTCGCTCTAAGGTTAAACTGCACTTTACCCCATAACATCCACTAATTTTTCTTTTTTCGTTTTTTTCCTTTTTAATTAATTTATTTATAAGGTATTCAACTAATGTCTCAAATAACAGCTAGAAAAATATTTACTTTTTAGGTAGTATTTTTTATATAAAATGAACAATCTTATATATTTTTTAAATTAAAAAAGAGTATCCCTAAAGACATTGAAAATATATTAATATTCCTTATTCTATAATCATTTTAATTTTTTTTAAATATAATTTTTACTTGACTGGTAAGCAATAATATATTGATTAATTTTCATAATTACTATCATGCAACTTTGTCAAAAATATTTTAAAATTTTCGTAATGGCCATTCGATGATTTCATTTGAAATAGCCATGCTATGAAAATAAGTATAAAATATTTTTGGTTAAGCCAAGCCCATCTACAATTAGTTAGGATTAAACCCTTGAATCAAATTATTAATTGGACTACATACAAATTTTAAGACGAGAACATGAAATTTTTCTTTATATTAAAAGCCAAAATCTTCAATCTCATTATTTTATACATAATTATCACTTTTTATATAATAAATCCACCAGCCCAAACTGAGCTGATCTTCCACACCAATCTAACTTGACTGGATGCAATACAAAATGCTAAGGCCCACGCATTCCCTTTGAAGACTGGCTGTATTCTCTAATTTTAGGGGCAACGGGAAGCATATCACTTAAGATCTACAATTATTGTAATGCAATTAACCAATTACAATCCTGAATTTCTATTATATAAGATTCATAAAAAATTAATTTGAAACTCACGCTTTTTAAGTAGTGTAACATTGGGTAATTACAGGATTATAATAAAAAGAATGACAAGTGAGATGCTTAACTTTGGGATAGCGAACATAAGGAACCCGGAAATCGAACTTACCATAAAAAATAATAATAAAATGTGGGTTTACCGGCCGGAGAAGTGAAATTCATATAAAAATAAGTCTTCATAGATCAAAGAAATGTAAAAATATAGAGTAGCACTATTTCTTCTATATACAGATTTCATCTACTGATTGCAATTGACACACTATCTATTCTTTTCCTTGACGAAGATCGATGGCTTCGTTTTAGCTTCAGGAAGTGAAAGAAGTGAAGTGAAATCACAACCCACATAACAACCTTCGGCTTAGGCTTAGCCTTAGGCTTTCTCCATAACAACAAAGGAACTCTTCGCTCAAGATTCAAGAATCAGCTCCTTAATTTCCTATAATCTACAAGACAACAGGCAAAAGGACTTCAACAGGTATTAGCAGTTTAATTTTACACTTAAAAGCCATATCTTCGCCCAACATTCTGAAATGCAGAAGCCATTATTAGCCCCGGAAATATGACTCTACTTTTATGCTAGAAAAGTGACTTTAAGAGTCCATATCACAGTTTTTATATGTCTCACTAATACTATTAATTACCTTTTAGCACCTACTTAAAAACTTTAGAAGATTATTTCTTTTCCTTTGTATCATTACTTTAAAGAAGGGTTTACTGGTTGAATCCATGCATAATATCCATAATTTATTTAGCTTTTTTATTTTTATTTTTTTTTTGTGCAGCTCCCCAAGAATTCTAACAAACTGTGGCTTATTGGATTTTATACCGAGTCAAGTAACTCTACTAGGGCTTTTGATGTGGTCCTAAATTTAAGTAAGAGGGGATTTACCTCTAAATCTAAAGCATTTAGAATTCCTAATCAAATTATGATAACAACGTGTCACCCTGTTAGTATTTCTATGTTATTTCGGACTCCGTATAAATGATTTTTGTGGATATTTTACTGAACGAAATGTTAAACTTATCATTGTTGATTTACCTCTCCAGCTTCTTTGTTATCCTTCTCAAGGTTCTACATTGCCAGAGTGTTCACAAGACCAACAGGACCCATGATGCTCTTCTCTAGCCAAATGCAGCCATACACTGCTTATAGTATTAAATTTAAAACCCTTAAATAAATGGTTTTCATTTTTCAATCAGTTCATCTAAATGTTCAACATTTCCGAGATTTGCAAGCAACTAGAATCATCAAATCAAAACCAAAATCTTGAATTTTTAATCTCAAACTAAAATCAGATCAACTGTCAAACCTAAAAGCCTTTCTCTCTGTAAACATGAAAAAGTCCCTTCATAACCTTAACCCTAACCAATTAGGACCTGTGCATCCTCCTTGAGTGTATCAAAGATAACCATCAGCCATCGCTTTAACTAGAACCAAATTGGTAAATTCTAAACCAGCAGAGGTGAAAGATCTTTGTCATGCATACCATACTACCTTATACGGCTTTCGAATTTGAGCTTACACTCTACTCACTTCAAGAAAAGCAACATCGATATAATAACAAAGAGAGAGGTGAAAGACTTTAAGATCTTAAAATGAAAAAGGAGAACAAACAACCAAAAAGAGGATCATCATATGGGATTGCAAATTGAACCACATAATGATCAAGAATCAGATCACAAACCTGGTCAGAAATTCAGTGAATGATGGGGGATTTGCCATTCAGAATTGCCATCCAACAATGAAAAGAGGCTGCCAAACTTCAAAGTAGAAATTTTGCACATGGAAGTCTTATGAAGCATTAAGCATTTCCAAAGCATTTCCAAAGCATTCATGATGCAAATTCAACCAAAGCCAAAATCAGAGGAGAAAAGAAATCAATTGCTTAATACTCCTGCCAATCATCATTTATGCAACCTCTTGATCATTAGTATGAGTATTAGGGCACCAAAGTTCTAAAGTTGAAATTTCACATTGGAATGAATTACACAGGCAACAAACATCCTACTCCATGATTAACTTAAGTCTTATAAAGCACTGCCTTGGAAACAAATCAACATTGATCATCTTTTACTTGACAGCTATTCGTATGTCTCAGATTTATGTTTATTGCTAATTACTTTCCATTTAATACTTTATTATGTCTAATTTTATAAAGCAAAGCAGATACAGTCGATCAAAGATTTGCACCTTACAGAATTGAAGATTACAAATTAATGGGAGCATCCAAAATTGTTCAAAGATAAACATATTAATAGCCTAATGGTGCTTTGACTATTACTTGGAATTGAATATATCAGGTATGACTAGGCAACTGAACATAGAAACTAATATGAAACATAGTCAATAAATTAATAAAGGTCAAATTGAATATTATATTAACGCCTCTACAATATTGCATCAAATATAATTGCATCAGCCTTAATATCCGCACACACACTACCAAGGACAGAATGGAAGGCAATGCAATAACCAATATTGGGAAATTTAAGTCTTAACTTGTCAGGTCCTATTATAGGACGCCAAAGAACCAAAGAAAAAGGGTTAAACTAACAAGACTTGAAACTTTTTTTCCCAGGAATATCATTCAACGTCCACAAATATGGAAAGAAAGATCCTAGTAAAATATAATATTCCGGACAGAAGTCATATTTGAATGAAAGACGGTAGGCTTTTTCTTGTCCATCCTAACGTAGACCAAGCCCCAGGATAACCCTTGGCCCAAGCAAGGACATCCTAACATGCAGCACTACTTGGAATCTTGGCCTAAGCTCTGTTCCTTTCACAAGGGGATGAGGCACTGCTAAACTAAAACACAAAGGTAGTAAACAACCTAGCTCAATCCAAGTATTCATAGCATACATTTTAGGAAATAACTTACCCTCTAACTAACATTTTTATCAACCTCTCAATTCTAAAATTTAAGACTACCGTAAATTTCCCACAACATAGCATTTGACATAAAAAATGTAAAAGATATGTTTAACAGAAAATATAAAACAAAACCAATGCAGAAATAAGGCAAAACATATAATAACTTGCAGTTAACTGATTTCAAAGTAAAAAAAAAAAAAAAATTTACAAAGCAAAAGTTTACCGCTACGCTGAACCCAATCTTACCACATCTAAAAAAGACGAGTGTCAAAACCTTACCACTGACCTTTCAGCCATTATGTCGTCCACTTCGCCCAAAAAAGAGAGGCTGAATTGAAAAATCTATTATAGAAAAAAAGAAATCCCACCAGTATAAAAATCAATTCTATCAAGTTTAAAAGAATTGTGATAGTATTAAATATTGGACCTGAAAAATATTAAAAGATAACTAAAGGAAATTATTTTGGTACTAGAACTAATGAAACAAAGCACCTAAATGAAAATAGCTTGGATAAAATTTTCTTGAATTCTGGCTAGAAGAAACATAAATTCTTTATGGCAAGGACATTTAACCTATTAATAGTATCATGAATCAGAGGTTGGACACAAGCCACCACAGGATGGAGACAATTTCACCCGTTGCTAGTTATGAGCAATTCAATAGTCTTGACCAGGAGCTTATTCGTTACGCCAAGAATGCTTATCCTTTACAAATCAAGATCTATCTCTCACAGCCTTAGTCTTCAAAAGTTCATAAACTTTGAAAGGCACCACATAAAAGTACCAAGCATAAAGGCCAACAATCTTCGGCTTATGGTTCTAATTTTTCTGTTTCTGGATTTCAATTGAATGACTAAGCAGGTCCCCTTTTCTGTTCATTCCATTTTACTAATCATTTCCGCTGGTCGAAGCACGCATAGATCCTCAAATTGAATTTATATCCCAGACTTGCCAAGATGATAGAGATCAAATGCTTTGGGCCCATAGGTTTAGCAATCTATGGTATAAAAATCTTCCCAGCAAAATACTACAGTCCATTATGCAATCCTAGTTACAGATATGGCAAGGAAATAGCAATACCATAATCCCTGACAAGTTGCATTATTAATATTTTTTGGCATTAAAATGTTCTATTGATTAACTGTAACAGGTCAAACGTAACATATCTTAACATAAACCGGTGCCCCTTTATGCTTCATTAATGGAATTAATGCAAAAGTTGACAACTGTTTGATTACATAAATTAATATTACGCGCTAATATTTAGATAGATCACAGTACTTGAAGTTTATAAAATCTAAGAAGAAGCATGTTTTCAAAAAAATAAATTTAAAATGTAACTTTAAGAACTATACAACTTAGAAATTAATTATAGAAAGCATATGAAGCCACAATTAGACTACCAGTTTACAACAATTATTAGAACAAATTTCAGTATATACTAACCAGATTATGTACCTATGTTCTGTCATCTACAGCTGACTCATAATAATTTGTAAATATTTTGAAATTCCAGTGCAAATTATAATTTCTTCCCTTCAATATTCAAAAAGCAAGAAAATTTGGTAGAGAAAAAGCATCCGGCAATAAAGAGATATTTGGACAGATGCCATTGGATAATCAACAACCTTTTGCATAGAAGAAAGACAAGTGTTAATGGTTGCATGCTGAACTCAAAAATGATTGAGGAAGGAAAACAGTTTTTTTCAGTTAAATACCACACAGTGTCACAAAAGGACTCTAATCCTAAAATAAAATAAGAAAGCTTGAGCCAGCAGTTGATTGAAGAATGCAAGCAAAAGCTTATACATTGGATCTACGTTGGTTCAACCTAATAAACCTAGGGGTAAGAAAACACAATATAGATACATACCTAAGAAATTATACAATATCAACAAGCAAATAAGCAATAATTCAAAATATCCTGATATCGTAAAAACATTTACAACTAAATAATGCTGAAGTTGACACAAACTATTAAAGTTCTAAACGAAAAAGATATCATATCAGGAAAAAAAAAAAAAAACCAACAAACTTAACTGCAACTGTACTTCGCCTCCAAAAACCATCTCCATTAACATGGCAGCAACCTGAAATGTCAGGACCAGCATAAACCACCCAGAAGTAGAAAAGAGGCATCAAAGAGTAAGTGACCTATATCACTATGTGCGAAATGCCAAACGAACAAATTCAATCCCATGCCAGTAAGGAACAAAAACAATCTATGGGACAGCATATATCAAGATTTAATCCTATTCGCATGGCCTTCAAATTTTGCATTCTTTGATTTGTTTGAATCATCGCGTAGGGAGTGATCACTGGAGGTTCTACAAAACAAAGCAACACAAAAAATAAAAAGATTTTTTTTTTTTTTTTACATATAAGCAAATCAAGTTTTAGATACTGCTACGCACTATATGGAAACAGAAAACTTACTGTCTCTGTTTTTTTGTATTTTGTTTGATCGTCACAACCATATCCATAGCCATCTTCTGGTGTTCCCTTGTTTGTGAGTGCAGGTCCAACCCTTCAACTGTTTCACAGTCCACTTTACAAATGCGGCACCAGCCCATGCTCACTGGTTTTCTCTTTCTCAAATTTTCAGAGGAATCCATATCAATCTGAAAATACCAAGAGTCAAAAATAGATCAGGAGAAGAAACACATGGAACTCAATGACATACGCTTCCCGAGTATGCTATGTTTTCACAGAAACATGATGAATGAGCACTATTTTTGCATAACATAATTGACAAAAATTACACTTAACTGTATAGATTCCACCATCATTAGGAAATTCTCTAAGTGAAAAACTGCTTCTAAATCCTGGCTCACCAAGTCGTGGTTGGCGGAAGTTTCCAGGCCCATCAAATTTCCCTATTTGTTCATGGCTAGAAAAATCTCCAATAGGTCCTTCAACCCGCAACTGAACAGGCATGTTATGAGGACCAAAATCTTCACCCCTTCTAAAGGGTGGAGCTCGAATATCTTGACCAATCATGTCACGGCTCCTCAAATGCTCTGCCATGTGATCAGAACTCTCAAATCCACCCCTATGTAAATGGCCAGGAAAACCTGAAAATCTATCATTTAATCGGCACTCCCGGCCATCTGTCTCATCTCCATAACGCCCTCCAAATCCATGTGGGGACATGCCTGGACTTCTAGAGACAAAACCATCCATACGACGCCGACCATAGCTAGGAACTGTTCCACGAAAGTCTGGTCTGCCTAGAGTATCTTCAGGATGACCAATTGTTCTTTCTCCTGCATCATCAGGATGATACTGTGGCAAGAATCGAGAAGGACCATAGCCAATCATACAATCAAAATTCAAACCATAAGGTTCCTTCTTATGAGCCCTTGGTCCCATATCCCTAGCAACACCGTGAGGACCTCTATCAAAGGGTCTGGATGAGGAAAAGTAGCTATCATATTTTGGAACAGGCTCAGCATCCATATAAGAAGGCCTAGGAAATTGTTTAATATCATCAAATTGTCCTCGATCACCAACACGATGGGCACGATCCAAAGGGAATTGATTCAAATGCTCATCTTGTGCAGGCTTTGACCTTTCACCATGCAAGCTGAACGTTGATGTGGAATCAAGACCTGAGGCCCTAGGATCTAGCCGTCTAATATCTGCATGATAGTCCATGTTTGCAGAACACTGCTGAACCAAATGACCTTCAGGGCGATATGGTGGTGCAACATGTGAGTCAAAAGCATTAAGAGGTGGTATACCAAATGGTGGGCGTTCAAGAGTTTCATCTTGAGGTATCCTAGGAACACCCGAAACAGCAGGACCATGACTATAAGGTCCTTGAGGACCATAATTACCAGGTCCTCTTCCAAACGAACCAGGAGCTAAATTTTCAGGTGGTAGTAAAGTCTGTCCTGGGCCCTGAGGCCTAAATTGATTGGGAGGAAGTCCCGGTGATTGTGAATGTGAAGGCAGTCCTGGTGAAGGTGCTTGTAACATTGCAGGAGCAGAAGGTTTTTGTTGGTTACTAGTAGACTCACAAGGCATCTGCAGGGGTTGGTGCCTTTCCTGATCAACAATTGGAACTGAATGAGAAGGCTGCAGAAAGCTGCCAGGCTGCACCTGACTAGATGGAGGGATACCTCCAAATCCATTCCCTGCAGGACCTTTAGCAGTACCCGGATCTTGAGGTAGAATTTTTTCTTCCTGCATCTTTCCATTTTGTTCCTCACCAAGCTTAGCCTCCCGCAGTGGGGGAGTTTTCAGCAAAGAGCCATCCTTGATTTTATTTTCTTCTACCTTGTGCTCACCATTGTCAACATCTTTCTGGTCCTCAGTAGCCTCACCGTTGAGAGTATTCATAGACAAAGGATCTCTATGCAGTGCAAGATCCATCCGTCTAGATTCTGGTGTCTCCTTAGTAGACATACCAAACCCACTACTATTATCTCCAACATAACCAGTAGGCTTTTCATCTACAGATTTCAAATCAGCATTGGATTTTGAAGTAGTAGTGTTGACCAGATCAGCTCCAAGGCTAGATGCTAACTCATTTGCTTCCTTCTTAGCAATTCCCTGGGAGGATGAATCTGCTTCTTGGTCAGCCACATTTTTGTCAGTACCCTCCTCTCCTGGCACCTCCAACGTTGGTTGTAAATTTACCCCAGAATGGTTGTTGGTTCTAAGCACATTATTCTGATAAGAAGATGGCTGGTTCGCACCAGGCTGCATAGGCTTGACCGGCAGATCAGGTGCAGACTGTGGAAATGGCTGTGATTGTAATCCATGATTTGGTGTCATAGGTCTCCCGACAAGATTAGGCGATGGATAGGGATGCACAGCTTGAGATCCTGCAACATTTTGCACTGGTTGTGGATAGGCATAAGGAGGCTGCTGAAAGGACTGAGGGGGGCCTGGGGGGCGTAATTGAGATTGCAAGGACTGTTGTTGCTGTACAAAAGGACCCTGCTGAGGCATTTGAGGCTGAGCCAAGCCCAACGGTTGGGTTGACGGAGGTTGCTGCTGCATATACTGCTGAGACATGAGTGATGCAGGAGGCTGCATAACTGGTTGTTGTTGAACTGAAAACGCATGTTGAAGAGAATGATGATGAGCTTGTTGCAGCAGAGGACCTGGTAAAGGCAAAAAGCCAGGCTGCTGTTGGTTTGCAATTGCACCATGAGACAGTGGTGGGCGCATCTGAGGAGGTAGCTGAGGGTATGTATTCTGCATTTCAGCAGGATGTTGCTGCGGATGAAGGCCACCTTGAGCATGCATATTCTGCAAGGGATTTTGTGGTGTAACAAGCTGCATTTGCTGGGGAGGCTGAGATTGTGAATAAGACTGATGACCAGTCACAGCATGGCCTGCAGGGTGCTGTGTCTGAAAAATCAAATTTGGATTCAAGGGCTGGTTTGGTTGAGGATGTGGCTGCAGCTGGGGCTGGGACAGAGGCTGACGCTGAAGCTGCTGTGCCTGTGGCTGAGCTTGTGAATGAGGTTGAGCTTGAGGAGCAAGATTAAGCTGGGGTTGTGGTAGTTGCATCTGGGAATGATGCTGCTGATACTGAGGCATTTGACCATGTTGTAGATGAAGCTGAATGGTTTGGACCTGTGGTTGAGGCTGAGCTTGAGTAAATGGCTGAACCTGAGGCTGGGGATGGCCCTGGGCTGTTGGGTAAGTTTGTGATGGAAATTGAGAGTGTGGTGCCATCGTAAGGTGAGTTTGCTGCTGTTGGTTGGCTTGTGCCTGGTTCTGAGGTTGAGCAACCACAGAAGCCCGAACAGATAAGTGTGACTGAGGCTGGGCCTGTGTTTGTGGCTGAACTTGAGGCTTAAGCTGTGGTTGAGGCTGCACCAGTGGTTGAGGTTCGGGCTGTGTCTGCAGGTACACTGGATTCTGTCCGGCCATGTGTGATGCATTAACCTGCAAAGGTTGCTGCTGGTATTGAGGAAATGCCTGCTGTTGATATGGGTAGTATTGCTGATAATACGTGTCATATCCAGAATACTGCTGGTAGTATTGCTGACCCTGTTGTTGCTGTTGTTGATACAACTGTTCTGAAGGCATCACTGCAACCTGGGAGACAGCTTGAAACTGGGAATTTGGGTTGGCCTGCTGATTAGGGTCCTGTACAAGTGTACTGGATGTTGTAGTTTGAGATGCAGCTATTCCTGCCTGAGAAGCAACCTGGGTCTGATCAGCAGCAGCTGTGGTGCCTGAGGCCGCAATTTCCTGGCCATCCTCAGCCTGCTGTGCTTGAGGCTGCACCCTCTGTCATTAAAAGTATTTATCGAAGTCAAACTTACTACAAATGCTACATAAAACATGGTATGACATCAATACAATGATTTAATGCACTCACAGGGCAATTTTGTGCATGTTCTTGAACTTGACGATGCACAATCTGAACACCACACCTATTACATACAACAGGAGAATTGCCGAAAACACAACCAGAACAATGAGCTGTACATTCAGAAAGCGGACCCTGCCATGTGCAGCCACTTCTATGGTAAAGACAATGAACCGTGATTTTCCCAATGGTTTCAGCAAGTGTCCCATTTGACTGCACAAGCGGCTGTAATTTGAGAGGGGAAAGGTCAATGAGATGGAAACAATAATCTTAAGAATACAACAAGAACCAGAGCAGTGTAAGATACGTACCTTAGATTCCGCTTCTGTTACCAAGTAACCATCATAAGGACAAGCTCGAGTAGTGCTAACAACATAGGTCAAACATGGTTTGCAGTAAAGATGGGTGCATTGTGACTGTAATGCTTCGTTTGGGTAGACAAGTAGACGACAAACAGGACAGAAGTACTCTCCGGCCAGAGATTGGATATTCAGTATGCACTCGTTATCAAACCCCATTCTGTCCAAGAAATTTGTCTTCAACTCCCAACGAACATCAATTTAATTAGCCTTTGTAAACAAAAAGAAAGGAAAGTTCACCAATTCTAAACTAGCGCCATTAGTAAAATCAACAATGTGACCATGTGATAGAACCTAACAATTAATCAAATTTTATCAATCTTCACAATTAAAGTTTTACCTGATAGAACCTAATAATAACACAAAGAAGTAAAAGACACAATCAAGATCGATACTCCTGCTTATGTGAACCAGAGATAGAAAATTCCTACATGCAAATTAAAATAATACAAAGAAAATAAAATATTTTTCCCGTTCATTTTTCAGTTTCGCACATTTTAACCAGCAGCTATACAAGGACGAGAAGATCGTATACCTGAAATTTATCTCAGATTTCAATTCAAGTCTCTGCTTAAACCCTAACTCAAATCGCAACAGCAAAACCTTTGAAAAGCAAATAAATTAGCCCTTTAAAAAAAAAAAAAAGCATCGCAGAATTATAAGAAGGTAGAGTAAACTGAACGCGAATGATGTATAGGCATTGATACGAATCTTACCGTTGAAGAAGGAGAGGAGCGGAGGAGAGAGTATGCGAGAGGCGAACAAACGACTGAAAGAAACTGAACTGTAAATATTAATAAGAAGGCGATTATAGTTCTATTCTTGATCAGTTTATTTCAGAGAATAAATAGACCAATTGAAGTGGGGGAAAAAAAACATCCTAATATCAAACATGTTATGGACTGACGGTATCATTGGGTTTTTAAACTTATCCTAACAGCTACGATTAACAATTTTCGGGTCATTTTTGTTTATTTTATTTAATTTAGTAACTTAGATATTCGGTAACTTTATGATATACTCAACAGTAAATTTGATAACTTCATTTATTTATTTTAATTTAGTAACAATTTGGTACTTTTCCTTACTCAAATCAAAAGTTTTTTTTTCTCGTTGTGTAAGTGAAAGAATATAAATAAATAAAAAGAATAAAAATTTGAAAAAATAGGTTAAAGAAATTACAATTATAAAATTATTTGGTAGTTTTTTTAGTTGAAAGTCTGAAATGTTTTAAAATAAAATTAATTTAAAATATTTAAAAAAATTTATATTAAATGATATTTAGGTATTTTTATAATTTATTTTTAAATTTTTATAATTTTTTAATTGAATTAATGTAATTTAATGGGGTGATGATAAATTCAATCAAATTATTAAAGAAGTAATACCTCTTTGAATTTCCCTAATCTAACTATTGTTTATAGAAAGTTGAAACATTTGGCTTTAGGATAAATAATTTAATCTAGGAAAAAAAAGGTATCAACACTTTGCTTTCTTCCTTTCTTTCTTTCCCTCTTTCTAAATAATTTTCAGTATTTCAACAGAAACTACTGTTACAGATCCATATTGGACATCACATCATGAATATTATACATTTAATCAATAAAATAACACAAAATAAGCAAATTTCTTTTAGATGATAAACAACATAAAGTTTATCTTTTGCCAATTCTTTAAAAGGTGGACTTTTGTTTGAGTTTAATAGAAAAAATTAAAAAAAATTAAAAAATTTAAATCAGTTAATTTATATAATTATTTTTAAAAATTAATTTTTAATAAATTTAAAATTAGAGTACCTTTTACCAATAAGAGAAAAAGTAAGAAGACCTAAGTCAAGGCGATCTTGTCACTGTACATTTCTTCTCAGGTAAGGACCTTTCATTGTATGATGCTAAAGCTGTTGCGTTTAAAAAAAAAAAATCATTGCAGATTTTCACACTTCCTACACTAGAATTGCCGTACCTTTACTTCCCCGCATCATCATCTACAAAACTGCTGCTTGCTGACCTCTATTTTTAGGTAAAATAGTTTCAATCAGATGCTTTGAACTTACTGTTTGAAGAACGTCCATGAAAATGCTTAATCTGCAAAGTTTAGTTTCTTGTTGTCTTGTCAGTTTAACTCTGTGATCATCTTTAAACATGATTGGGGAATTGGAATGTCAGCACGTAGTTGAGTTCATACTGTTTCTTTTCTGGGTTTTCCGGGTGCTTTGGTGACATTCAAATGAATTAGGACTTGCTTCGTACTTGAATGATCTATCTTGCTTTGCTGGTTTGATCGAACTAGATTCCAGAAACTCGATTTTGTTTCCATGGGAATTCCATTGCCGACAACAATGTCAGGATAAATGTTTAAACATTTTGCTTGATTGTTTACTTTTATAGCTTTGATTTTATCTTTTCTTTAGACTTCAAAATTTCACCCTTGATATCGAGCTTATGTTTGACTTTGGGCAACTCTATGCAGCATTACTTGATTTATATTTTCAAACAGATGGAAGGCAAACTTGTGAAAGGTTTAAGCTTGAAGGCATCAGTTGATGTGGAGAAAAACAGGGTTCTCTTTGTTGAATCTGATGAGGATTTCATTGATATCCTATTGAGCTTCTTGACAATGCCAATAGGATCAATCATCAGGCTCGTCCGTTGTCAGCCACCGCCAGTGGAAATCGGTTGCATGAACAACTTGTATGAAAGTGTTGAGAATCTTGATCTGCGGCTTTTCCAAACCGAAGCTTGCAAAACCATGCTGTTGCATCCACGAAATGGAGCGGCTGCTCAGTCTGGGAACCTAAGATTGACAGTCGATGACAGTGAGCCAGTGCAGTACTTTTGTTGTGAATCTTGGGACTGCACTGCTTCACAATACAAGCTGTTGAGTCATTACAGAAATGCGATTTGCGGTTGTGGGAAGCGCATGAACCGCAAGATTGTTCTGTCCGTTAAAGGAAACAAGCAAATATCATTCGATGCTCAAGATGGAGGAGCGTTTGTTAAAGGATTGACTCGAATGATAGTAAGCGATGAATTAAAAATAATGCCCCCATTAACTGCAACTAGCTTCTCTTTGCTGTCAAAGCTTGGTCTCGCAGATGGAAGCACCATTGAAGAGAGGACTTTCAGTATAGGACTAGATGAGGTAACCGGTAAACTGATGTGTTGTCACACCAGTGCAATAGTTTCTTATGTTTAGGTGAAACTTACCATTTCTTTTTGCAGGTTTGGAATTTGCTCAAATTGTCTTTGGTATCAAGGACACCTTTGACAGACACTCTATTGAAGAAATCACCCGAGTTGAACGGAGAAGACCACGATCACGCGCTCTTTACTAAATTTCAAATAGCAGAAGCTGCATCTGACATGTACAAAAGGATTTGTGTTAAGCTTATTGTAAGCAAATCCAGGAAGACGGTTTGTTATGCAGAAGCCTGTGAAGATTTTGTCGATTTACTCTTCAGTTTCCTCACGGTTCCCCTAGGCCACCTCGCAAAAGAAATGAAAAGAGAAACTTCAAGGGGGTGCATCAGTCATCTTTACAACAGCATCGAAGATCTCGATGCTGAGAGATACCTCAAGTCAGATAATCATAAGGCAATGCTACTTAGTCCAAAACTTGCACAGGGTTTTGTCCTTGGGAACCAGCTGTTAGGCGTTGAGGAATGCAAGCCTCAGGAGTACTTCTACCACCATGTTGAAAACAATGGGAGATATGCCAAACCAAAACTGATTTCTGATGAAACACTTCTCTCTTCCAGCAATTCAGTTCCGGTCTCACTCCTAAGTGTTATGGATCCGAAATCGCCCTTCAAGGATGCCAGAAGCAGTGGAGGCTTTGTCAAAGGACCATCAATGTTCACAGTAACTGACAATCTGATCATAACACCGATATCACCGGTGTCAGGTCTATCTATTCTAAGCAAATTAAAGGTGCGATTCAGTGATATAGAGGAGCGCATCGTGCACGTAGGCAAAGAAGAAGTAAGTTTGAATCCGATTGCACCATGAAATTGTTGGAAATATAAAAGTAAGTAAAAAGAATAAGTAATTGATTGATTGAATAATCAACTAATGGTAAATTAGTAAAAAAAAAATAAGCTATATGATAGTTTTTGTTAAATTTCAAACCAAGAAAATTGATTTGAAGATAGTTTGAGAAGCTTTGACTTATGTGATTTACATTTCATGAGTTTGGAATGAAAAATAAGCTTATTTTATAAATTAAACAAAGGATTCGAATATTAAGTTTTATAATGTATTCTATTAGATTTTACAAAAAAGATTAAAGTCTTCTAGTTTAAATTTTGACAGATTTACCTACAATAGCTAATTTTATTTCAACATTAATCATATTTTTTCAAGAAATGTCCTTTCACTTCAGAAAAGGTTCCCAAGAGCACTTATTGAGCACTACTCTTAAAGCCAAGAGTATATTTACGGTACGTCTTAGAGTCATTTTCTCTTAATAATTATTTCTTTTTTATTGAACACAGACGCTGAAACTCCACAGAAAACCAAAAGAAATTGAATGGTTTTGGTAATAATTTTAGATGTGGACAAAACATAGAACTGACAGCCTCGTTACTTCATGCTGAGGCAAATAACATCATCAGTGTAAAATTTCCATGCCAGGTTCTACAGAAGCTTCATCAAAAGACCTCTGAAATTTGTTCAACTCACTTGTTTTCCAGCTAGTTCCCAATGAAAAACATATAGATTCAGGCTGCAAAATCTTGCGTAGATCCCATCATGAACTGTTGAACTTCAAATGCAGATTTTTCACATCTGGTTCTATCATATAGTAGAAATCTCTCACTGAATCAATTTTCTGTTTGCAGGCTACTCGACTCCTGGTGGCTGCTTTTGTCACCAAATCTGCCTTAACCAATGCCCTTTTCCTGGAAGAACCAAACCCAGATTGGATTAAATTATGATTATGAACGAGAAAAACGATAAAAATGCGTGTATGTATTTATGTTGGTTATTAGAAAACTAAGCTTATATGAACATGAAAATATCTGGTTTCTTACTTTAATTTTGATGTTAGAAATTGAAAGATGGAATTTCAGCATTTGTATGGTAGAGTAGATCACAATCTTGTGCCTGCTTCAGATTATAGTATTAAATAAGAGGCTGTTCTTTTTTGATACAAGCATTTCATTGTTGTAATTTATTTTACTCGAATTGTTTTATTATTTTTTAAATTATATATATAAAATTTTATGTTCGACACATATACTGACGTAAATATAAAATTATAATTTTTTAAATATATAAAAAAAAACCTTTAAAAAATAGTAGAAATAAGATGCATGTTGTCTTCTCTTCCCCTAGAGAACTGGAAACACTCTGCAGGGTGGTTCTTCTTATAATTATGTATTTTAAATATACAAATTATGTTTAATCAGTAATCATTTGTATATAAACTAATTATTTTATATTGAAAACTTCAAAATATGACTATATTTATACGTAACCATTGCAAAAACGTTCTTATTTTTTGTTTCACATCTTCTATTTAAGTTCAATTAATAAATTTATTTTATTATTTAAAAAAACTATCTTTATATTTTTATAATTATATTATTTTTTTATTAAAAAATCATTTAAATTAATTTATTTTAAAATATTAAATTTCATGTTCAAACTTAATTCAATACAAACTGAATGATATATATTGCTCCCGGGTTTATAGCTATGCATGTAGCTAAAAATAAAAAACAGCATTTTCTTGCCATAATTAAATAATTTGAAAACTTATTTATAATTAACTTAGATAAACATGGCTTATCACTTTTAACATTAAAAACAAACACACGTACAGACAATGTGGAACTAGAAAATTAGGTTAGCAGGCAAAAAAAAAAATTTGTTTTTACCCCTTGTTTTCCTTCTTTTACTTTTCCTCCTCCTAACTTTACCTTTACTTTTTTTTCCCGCCATTTCTCCTAAAGCATATATATATATATATATATATATGTATGTATTTATAAACACTGGTTTTTCACCCGCCCGCTTTTACACGGATCATATTCTTCCGAGTCTCCTTACCAAAGCTTCAAGCTTGGATAATTGGGTATTGAGAGTTGAAACGTGTAGTACCCAGAAAATAAATAATATTTTGCCTTCTTTCTCATTTGTTGATACTTGACGACCATTCTTTGGTATGTTCAATCGACAAAATTAAGTGTTGCTTAATATAAATGGGAAACTTCGACGGAAAAAAAAATCTGATTGAGCAGGGGTGGGGGGGGTACAGATGTATGGTCTGTGTGTTGCAATGGCGACTGGACCATTGAGATTTCGTTGCTCGATACATGCATGATCGCATAAGCAAATCTAATGTATGCTATTTGATTGAATTCCGGTAGTCAAACTCAGTTTTTTTTAAGCTTATGTCGAAATTTCAATGAATTCTTTCATTCCAATGAGAAGCCCTACTACAATCATATATCAGCAAAGTTTGAACTTTGAACCATCTCTGGTTTCGATAAGCCAAAGAAAGATTGTTAATCAAATTGCAAATCTTATGAGAAGGAAGTAAATCTAATTCATGAATTGGTAATCAACCTTTGTTTTAAAATTGTATCTAATTCAATTTTAAGTTGATGTGCATTTAGGATCAAGTGTAGCTGGTGCTAATGTGCAGCTCTATTTTTTTTTTTTGGCATCGCACGGTATACTCGAGAGTAATTAACCATTGATTGTGGGTTAGTTGCAAGCGAAGGCAGGAAGCCAAACTGACATCACCTTGTTTGCTACCCATGTCTCTAATAACCAAGCCTTGGTGGACAGGATAAACAATAGAGTCATATTTGCTGAATCCGATGAGGATTTTGTTGATGTTTCTCTTCAGTTTCTTAACATTACCCATGGGAACAATAATCAAGCTCACTCGAAATCAGCCAGCAGCTGCCACTGTTGGTTGCACGAGCAACTTGTATAAAAGTGTTAGGAGACTTGAAGCACGTCTCCAAAACAAAACATGCAGGAGCATGTTGCTATGTCCGTGAAGCGCGGCGGCTGCTCAGTTTGAGAACCTAAAACTGAAATTAAATAACGATGAGCTTCTGGCATATTTTCATTGCAATGGCAACTGTGCAAGTTCGAACTATGGGCTATTAAGTCCTTACTGTAATGCTATTTTGCTTGTAGAAAGAGCA
Source organism: Adansonia rubrostipa (assembly GCA_038381775.1). NCBI lineage: Eukaryota > Viridiplantae > Streptophyta > Magnoliopsida > Malvales > Malvaceae > Adansonia > Adansonia rubrostipa. The sequence goes on from JBBYHM010000013.1 coordinate 3,363,953, forward strand.
TGGCGTATGGGATGAATTTGGTCACCGAAAGGGATTTTGATGCTGAAGATGAAGGACTCTTTGTCAAAGGGCTCTCATGACTGATAATAAGCAATGATTTACAGGTAGTTCCCTCATCAAGTGCTGCACGCTTTTCTATACTTTCCACGCTTGGGATCATGGATGAAAGTGCAATTCAAGTGAGGTCCTTCATCACTGGCGTAGATCGGGTAAATAAAAGAGTTATGGATTTTCTCACATGTTACATCGATGACTAATTTTGATATACGTTCATGCAGAATTAATAACATGATGTCTTCTCTCAGGCTTTGAAATTGGTCAACTGCCCGCTAGTATCAAAGGCACCATTGACTGAAGTTCTTTTGGAAAACAGCGTGTAGTACCTGAGCAAGTGAGAATGATTTTGAGCAGGGAAGCTCCAAAAAGCCTAAATTGGAGTCAACATCAAACCAGGATGGGAAGATAGTTGTCAAGCTCATGATCAGCAAATCCAAGCAGGTGGTTTGCTATGTTGAAGCAGGAGAAGATTTTGTTGATTTGCTCCAGTTTCCTGACTGTTCCACTTGGGTTTATAGCCAAACAAATGCATGGTGGCAATTCAGAGAGATGCATAAATCAGCTGCATGGTAGCGTTCAGGCCAGGGTCTTGATGCTAAGCAATTCCTAAAATCACAGCTGAAGAAGGCAATGCTAATAAGCCCCCAGATTGCCTCTGGTTTTAGCTATGAGAATCAACTGTTAGGTGTTGAAGAAGATACATACCCATAAGTTTACTACTCCGCAGAATCAGAACTGGATGACAGGCTAGTTTCTGATGAAGCGCTTCTACCTCCTGACAGCTCACGGACAGTCTCAGTTGTAACTATCAAGGATCACAAGTCTCATCACAAGCATAAGAAAATTGGTCGCGGATTTTTGAGGGGACCGGCGTTGTTCACTGTAACAGATGATCTTATGATAACAGCCGAATCCTCAATCTCAGGTCTTTCTGTTCTGAACAAATTAAAGGTATCTTTCGGTGACATAGAAGAGCGCACTGTGCATGTGGGTGAAATGGAGGTAAGTTGATATTATCACCTTCTACTACAAAACTTCCGGTAAAATATCAACTAATTTTCAACCGTCAAGCAGCAATATTTTCAACAATTTTGAGGTCTTAGTGGATAAGTTTAGATTTGTTATTTTCCCGTTAAATTCATTCCCTCCTTTTTTTTTTTTCTTGATTTCCATTCGGTCTTGCCTAATAGAACATTATGAATGACAGAAATATGCTTTAAATGGTATGAAGAATTACAAATTCATTCAAATGTATTTAGGTAGATCACGTGGTTCATTACAAATTCATTGGAAAGGAATCTAGGAAGATCCTGTTTTTGATGTTCTAATTGCAATAGGATCTAATTGGAGGAAAAAGTTCTTGCACTTGGTTTCTCTCCAGATAAGGATTTTCCTCTTATTGTTTAAGCATCAATAGCCTCTTCAGCTTCATATTGAGGTGAAAGAAATTCTTTATTTATTTATTTTTACTGAACTGCTCTTTCAAGTTATTCAAACCTGGTGAATTTTCTTGATCACCAGAATCTATAATTACACATGATTTTTTGCTCGTAATTCTTGTCCTGTTTTCTAAATTGATGCTTGCATATAAGGACATAAAGTTCTTTACTTTAAAAGTTGAGAATATTGGTGAAGACTCACTCATGATCTTCCATGTAATGGAAGGACGTTGGAGTTTGAGTGTAGTTTTTCACTGTCTAGGTAGTTAACCATATAACTTGGTCATAGTGAACAAGAAAGTCAGTTGATCGAGTCTTCTAATGATTATATGAAGAAATTAAAGTCGAACGTTTCTGGATTCTTAGTTCCAGTAATTAAGGATCAAACTTCAGCAACTCTTAAGTATAGAAAAAATCCTGAGTATAGGAAGGGGAAGGATTAGGGGCACTGCAGCAGCGTAAGCCCAAGCATTGAACCAAAGGAGGAACAAAAAACCCTTTGAACATTACCCGGCTGCTCTGATAGCATCAGCCTAGTTTAAAAGTTTTGGCTTAAGGAATACTCTGCCATAACTACTAGTACTACACATCTAACAGTATTTTGATTTTCGATGTATTGACTATTGAATATTGACATTTTTGTTTGTGTTGCAAGCTTTGCGTCTATTGGTAGCTTCTTTTGCCTCAAAATCAGCTTTAACCAATACCTTCCTTCTCAAGGACAAGGAGCCATAGAAAGAATCTTGAGGTGTAATAGATGTATGTCACCATTAGCCATCACTTCGATGTAAATTTTGTGTTGATACTCAGCATTTATGCATATATATAATATATATTATATGGAGGCCGAGGGTGGCAACTTTATGTTTAGCTATCATATATATGCATATGGCTAAGGGATTGACATGTTGGAGTTGTAAATTGAGGTAGTGTGTTTACTGTGGAAAATCATCCTGACAAAGGATCAATTTCAAAATTTCAATTGAACAATATAGATATCCTTGATAATTTTTAACATTAAATATTTTTTAAAATAAATGAATTTTTTATTATTAGTGTAAGACGTTTATTATTATTATTGTTATCAATTTTTTAATTATATGAATAAAATAATCTCAAAATTTTAACATAAAAAATACACATATATAACACGTTCAATGCATGTATTAATGATAAAAGAATATTATTTTTGACTTTAATTCATTTTCTTTATTGTTTAAAATGGATTTTCATTGAAGCACTTGAATTGACTCAAGAAATTCAGATTTATTTGGGTTTGAGATTTTTTTTATTATTTTTTCATCCATTATTATCTTATACAATCCTAATCAACATCCATAAATTTGATTTTAATTTAACTTTAACAATTTATATGTAAATTTTATAATTATAAATAATATTAATAAATATATTAAAAAAATAAAAAAATAATGAATGAGAGCCAACCCTTTTACTTATACTTGGACTAACGATACGCTTAACTTTTTGAACTAAATTAAGTATTTATATTATTATTATTATTATTATTATTATTATTATCACCATCTTGTAGGTGACGCAATTGACCCCAAGTCAACTCAATCATCTGACTGTACAACTACTTCTCAAGGAAGAACTTTTTCAATCAATAAATTAATCATAATTTTGAGTTAATGATGATTAGTTTTATTAATATTATTTTAATTTACCGTTCATTCCAATAGATTTTGAAAAGATTTAGGCTTCCTTGCACTCGGGATAAAGGTACACTTAACTTCACAATTTTTTATTTGTTTTCTTGATATATTATGAAAAATTGAGTGACCAATTATTAAATGTTAAATGTTGACTATTCAGTATTTCTTTTTAAGGGACTCTTGGATATTAAATCCTCGGAAAATTAAATGAAAATTGTGGACTGAAAAGAGTTCACAAAATACAGAACATTCATAACCAAAATAAAAAGGAAAAAGGTTACAATGATACAATAATCATCATACTTAAGATTTCGGACTAAATTAAGTATCTAGGTTATTGTTTTTATTACTTTCTGGGTAAGCAAAGCAATTGACCCACAAGTCAACGGCACGATTGTGACTGTACAATTGCTTCTCAAGGGAGAACTTTTTCATCAAATGTAAGTGACGAAGCAAAGATGTTTTAAGAGTGAAGCCTTTCCTTACCTTTACTCTTCATTGAATCAGTGCTTTAAGCTCTCTCCCTCAATCTCTTCATGAACTGAATACTGTTCCTCTACATATCAATCCCAGGCTGTTCATTTTGGTCAGCTTTTAGTAAAGCTTTTGTCTCCAGGTAAGCTAGTTTCATAACTTGATTTGTGTCAATTTCTTGCTCTTTCAATCTGTTTAGTTTTCCAGAGTTTTGGGCTTTTTCCAGTTTCTTATTCAGTTTGGCAACCTGAGGTGGGGTTGCTGGTTACTGTTTTTTCTCATCAATTCTTTCTATAAGATTATTACAGGTTTTTTTTTTTTTTTTTTGGGAATCAAAACTAGAACAAATTATTCTCTGTTTCAGCGAGTAGCCAAAAGCATAGTCATAAAGTACTACAGTTCTGAACTCTGCTTTGGATGCATTATTCGAATAGACAGATGAACTCGAAGCTGCCATCCATGGCATTGGCCGACAACAACAACATCCGCTTGAAAGCTGTGATAGACAAGACAAACAACCGAGTTGTTTTTGTTGAATCTGATGAGAAGTTTGTTGACATTCTCTTCAGCTTCTTGACAATGCCAATAGGAACTGCTGTCAGGCTCACCCGTAATCGACAACCAACGACAACTATAGGTTGTATGAATAACTTATATAACAGCGTTGAGATTCTTGAAAAGAGGTATCTCCGAACCGATGCATGCAAGACCATGTTGCTGTACCCACGTAATGGGGCTGGAGCTCAATGCAAGAACCTAAAACTGGCGATCGATGACGGTGCACCCCTGAGATTTTTTCTTTGCGGAAGGAGCGATTGTTCAAGTTCAGGTTACAAGCTGCTAAGTCATTACTCACATGCTATTTGTGGATGCGGAGAGTTAATGAATTGCGAGAGAGATTTGAAGGAGAAAGAATCTAAGAGAGCAGGTTTTGATGATCGAGACGGAGGAGTGTTTGTCAAAGGACCAATTCGACTGACAATCAGTGATGAACTGAAAATCATGCCCTCTTCAACTCCGGCAAGCTTTTCTTTGTTTTCTGAACTTGGGATCAAGGACACAAGCGTCATCGAAGAGAGGACCTTTTCGATGGGAGAACTTGAGGTAACTACCAACCTATGTTGCCGGAAAATCGGAAACTTTAGGGAATATGATCAGTCCGGATGACATAGTTGATCTGTTTATTTATACTTGGTCAGAATATTGATTATCTACTATCTTCTCTCAGGCTTTAAAATTGCTCAAGTGCTTGCTAGTGTCAAAGACACCATTGACAGAAGCTCTGTTAGATTATAACCCAGTGCTTGGGCCAAACAATGTGGAAGATTTTGAACGATTAAGCTTCAGAAGACTTAAAGGGGAGGAAGAGGCGGCATCAAAGGATGAGGATGGGAAGATCCGTGTGAAACTCATGGTCAGCAAATCCAAGAACATGATTTGCTATGCTGAGGCAAGCGAAAAGTTTGTTGATTTGCTCTTCAGTTTCCTCACTGCTCCACTTGGGTTTATAGTAAAAGAAATGCAGGGTGGCAGTTCAAAAGGCTGCATAAATCACCTATATGATAGCATTCAGGAGCTTGATGCTGGGAAATATTTAGTATCTAAGGAAACAACAGCAATGCTGATCAGTCCTAAGCTTGCTCCTGGTTTTAGCTATGAAGGGCAGCCATTAGTCATTGAAGAATACATGCATCAACCATACTACCTCTCAGTCGCGGCGTCAAGTTTCTTACCTTGGCAAGTGCTGACATCTGATGAGACACTTATCCCTTCTGGTGAAGGGATTGCTACTTCTTTTTTAACTGTCATGGACCCAAAGTCTCACTACAATGATAATTCAAGTGGTGGTAGAGGATTCTTAAAAGGACCGGAAATGTTCACCATAACAGATGATCTTATCATAACTCCACTGTCCTCAGTCACAGGTCTATCAGCTGTAAGAAAATTGAAGGTACCTTTCAGCGACATAGAAGAACATATCGTGTATGTCGGTAAAGAGGAGGTATGTATATAACATATCATCAAGTTAATCTCCTGCAAAATCTCTCGTCACTTGTGCTTGAGAGTTGGAACTCTTAATACATATCTTCCTGAGTCCTTACTTTTTCTTCCCATTGCAGGCTTCATGTTTACTGGTGGCTTCTCTCGTCTCCGAATCTGCTCTAACAAATACATTTCTACTTAAAGATTCAAAGCAAGGATCTTAAGCGAGTTCTGGATTCATCAAAGGGTACCATGTTTGCTATCAGTTCATCGTGATCTTAATGCATATAAGGGTAAAAAATGCAGTTATATCATGAATTATCAGAACTATGACATTCAAGTAGGAGAGTTCCTTACAATCAGTTTACTTTGAGCCATAAATTATTGTAATTACTATAATATATATATATATATTTGTTACTCGGATTCAAGATGAGTTGTAATGATATTTTTCAGCTTTGAAAAGTCCTATATAGCACTTGCTTGCTTATTGAAACTCGAAAGATGAACAAAAAAGGTTAAGTGATATACTGCAGAACTCCGAGTTCCTTTCGAACACTGAAATAAAAGTTCGAAGTTTAAGAATTCTGGTCTTTCTGATAACAGAATAAGAAACTTATTATCATCAAATGATTTAAAAATATTATTCCTCTCTTCTTTGTGTTTAATTTTAATAATATTAAAAGAAACAAATATGCATAAGCTATAAGATTGTGTTGAACTGAAATGGGGTGGTGGCAGAGTTCCTCCTTTCAACCAGAAGTTTAGCTGGAAAAGAATTGCAAATGCTATTTTAATTTCAAGCTAGGGCTCAAATTTATTTGCTTCTGAAATTCTCATCCATAAAATTATATTACAAGCTGAAATTTCTATAAAACAGCATATACATACATACATACATATATATATATATATCACATTTATTTCATATATTAGCTTAATTACAATTCCATGCCAATTACTTAAGTTGACTGCAAAGATTCTTAACATTTAGCAGCCAAACTAGTTATATTTAAGACAAGGCAGTTAACTGATATCTGGGTATTAGATATCTGATGCATATGTCCTTGTAGTTAACAACATTATTTTTCTGATACTTTAACGTAAAAACCATTTTTAAACTCCAACAGCGGTGCACGAGCCACGTCCCCTCCCTTGATTTTTGTAAACCTGTACGTATTAAACAAAAATTACATGCATCAGTTAATTTCAGGCCGCCTAAAAATCATAATTAAAATCAACAATACCTGAAAACAAAATTTATAGAAATATATATATATATATATATATATTATAAAGTACCTGTATTTGGAGACCCAGACATGTAAAAAGACAGCAACAAGAACCCTGGTGAATTCTGCTCCTGCACATGTCCTATTCCCTCCCCCAAATGGTATGAAATTCTTTGCCATTGTATTGCCCCCAATGTTCTTCATTAATTTAAACATTTATTACCAAGAAATTTAGGAAACTAATTAAGACAAATATTGCCGTATAATTATTATACCTCCCATCTTAGAGGTTTGAAGCCAAGAGGATCTTCATATGTATTAGGATCAAGATGAAGAACAGCGGGAATGACCAACAGGATCCAGCCTTTTGGAATAGTATATCCTGCAATTTAAATTTAAATTGAGGATATATGAAACCTATGATTACTTAATTAATAAATAAGAAACACATACTGCTATAAAAGTTAGATTACCTACCATCAACGTGAATGTCAGTTATAGTTCTTCTAAAGATCCCAGGAAGCATATTTCCCAACCTAAGTGATTCATTAACAACCTAATATATATATACATATATATATAGTAATAACAAATCAAATTAAACATTATCCAATTAATTAAGCAAAGGATTTTTTTTTTTTTTTGAGAAAATTAGTTGGCATAACTCACGTAATGAGTAAAAGTCATGGATTTGTATTCGGTCCATGAAAGTCCAGAATTGGCATCTTCTCTATTCTTCAGAATTCCCTCATGCTCCTCCTAGGAAAAATTAGTTAAAAAATATATTAAATTTACAGCAGTAACTCTGTATCATTATTAGAGTGTGTGACTGAGTTTTCGATTAGATAAATTACACAAAAACTAAGTTAAAGTAATAATAATAAAATCAATTAAAAATATTTAAGCATTTTCACTAAAAAAATCTGCTAAAAAATTAACCAATACCATCTTTTTTAATATTTTTAATTAAAAAAATACCATTTAAAAAAATCACTAATTTTTATAAGTTATTATTTTTAAAATCTATACTATTATTAAAGTGTGTGATTGAGTATATTACCACTAGTTAAATGACAACAATTAAGTTAAGCAAATGACATAAAAACTGAAATAAAATTATAATAATAAAATAAATTAAAAAGTATTTAAGTATTTTAATTGTAAAAAGAACATAAATATCATATTAATAATCTGTTCAAAAAATTTTTTTCATCCACGGGCGTGATAAATTATGGTAGTACGTAATGCCAATTAAATATGTTCATGGATTGCATCAAACTTGATTAGGTATACTTACCCAAGATACGTTATGCTTCAAAGGCCCCTTTTTTAAAAATATATATTAAAACATAAAAATATTGATATTTATAAATATACTTTTATATTCTTTTCGGTTAAAATTCAACAAAATATTTTTATTAATTAAAAAATAAGCTCAAATTGAACTGAATTCAAACTTAAAAAGACCTTTCTAAAACTCGAATCGATGAATAATTTGACTTTTGAACAATTCTATTACCAACATAAACATATATATATTTATTTATAAGCTTTTTAGTTATAATTATAAAGCAAGTAAATACATACTGTTAATTGTTGCAACGCCGATGGGTTGTCTAATAGATACTTAGCTGCCAATGTTATAGTGGTGGAAATAGTCTCAATGGTGGCAAGAAGGAGTCCGAACAGAATACAGGAGACGAATTCCTTCGTCAGAAATGCTTCTTTTCCCATGTCCCCCACTATTTGGTCAAGAAGATCACCTTTAGAGCAACCTTGTGAGTACGAATTCAGTCTCCGTTCCAGCAACTCAGTCATCAGCTTCATTGCTTTCTTTTTCTTCTGCATATAGTATATTTCTATGTCAATTAGCATGCAGTGTGTCACTAATTCAAACCAACTCACAAAATATTATCCATATCTTATTAGGCCTCGCAGATTTATTTACAAAATTAAAATACCTCGTAGATTAAAGATAGTGTAAATACTTATATCCCAAATAAATTTTAATATACACAGGGTGGAGCCGCCTTCATCTTTGTGCAGCCATGGCCACTCAAAAAATTTTAAAAATCCCTTGATATATATGTCCATACGTGTTTATATATTAAATATAATTAAATTAGCCACCCAAAATAAAATTTTTATTTTTGTCTATATGTGTTTATATATTAAAATTTATAAATAAATATAATAATTTGTATTGGCCCCAAAAGATTTTTTAAAATTTTCTAATGCATTCCATGAAATAAATATTTTATATATTTATTTTTTTTATTTTTGGTTGTGCTTAATATATTATTTTTTTAATTTTTTAATTTTTATAATTGATCACCAGAATAAAAACTGACTAGCTTTATCTCCGATAACGTAGGCGAGTTTCTCAATCCAACTTATATATATATATATATATATGTTTACCTGTAAACATTTGTAAAAAGTTGTCCCAGGGACGTATAAAGGAAATGTCATGAGTACTTGCATGATGTCATTAAAATCTTGACCTAAATTTTCTTCTGGCGCACAACTCATCAGAATTTTTGAGGCGATGTCAAATAACATCTGAAAATGGTCAAAGAAATAGTACATTAGAATTCAGCCTTGGTCTAATTAAATATATATATATATATATATATATATATATATATATATATATACTGGATTGAAAA
>JBBYHM010000013.1:3373582-3397857 GCA_038381775.1 Adansonia rubrostipa
AGGGAAATATATATATATATATATATATATATATATATATATATATACTGGATTGAAAAGCAATGGGTTATACTAACTAGAGTTACTTACAGGAGCAGTATGGTGTCTTACATCAACCTCAGGCATCTTGCTCCAGTCATGCAATTCATGGTTTATGGCAACCTCAAACTCAGACAACAGCTTCTGTTTCAGAGGCTCATGTCCAAAGTGACTCAGGATGACACGCCTGACGTATTTGTGTAAGTAGCCACCTAAATTACTCATGTCATCTTGGTGAACCAGCTTGGCGAATGCATCCATGTAATATATTTCAACAAGTTTTTCATCTTGTTGCAGCACGAAATAGTTGAAATCGGGATCCAACGATACCACCATTGGTCGACCTGCTATACTTGTCTTGAACAATGGACCATATCTAAAAGAGAAAAAATGATTTAACTGTTTAATTTCATAATATATATAGCTTAAATTCAGTTATGAAAGTTCGATTTCTAACAATCTCTTAAATGTCAGCCAATTGATGGAGGATTGTGATCTTACCTTTTCATTCTTTCATTAACAAAAGGATGGACGTCAATGGAGTTGGAAGTGACCAGAAAGCTAAGGGTCTCTCCTATAAGTGGGAGCCCCATAGAACCTGGAGGGAGTGTGCCATTACATTTAGGGTTCCTCCACCTATAAACCCAGCTCGCCAAACATACACCAAAGAGATACATGACAAAAAGCCAAAAATAATACCATGTCTCCATTCTCTCACAAGGAGGACGAAAGCAAAGAGAAGCAAAATTAGTTCCTAGTGCTTTGATCGGCTGATTCTTTGTGAAGAGAATTACTGATCTTTATATTGAGAAACTCGTGGCAATTATGGAAATTATAAAATGATTTAGGGTGATACTTAAAATTAATGTATAAAATATAAAAAAATAATTATAATTATAATAAAATAATTTTTTAAGAGTATTTATAGATATTGATTTACTAGACCCATAATAATATTACGTGTAAACAATGCAAATTTTAAAAATAAAATAACATATATAAATTTTACTAACAAATACCTTCTATTTTTTATTTCTCTTTTTTTTTTTTTTTTGCAAAAGAGAATATAAATTGAAAATCGGGTAAAAGTTATAAATATTAAAGTTCGAATTTAAAATTTAGTATAAACTAATTAAATTAAGCACCAACTTCCTTTTAGCTCATTCTTAAACATTAGCTAATATATTATTTTCAATAATATTATATTAAATGTAATAATTGATAATTTTTTATTATTTTTAACGTATTATAGATTTGAAGTCATATATATCACACATATATACCATGTTTGTAATTTCAAACTGTCTAGTAATTGATTATCTTTTTTTAATTAGTGGATTAAAATTGTGGAAAAGATAGTTGATTAAGATTTGGTACTCTTAATAATAAGATTAGAAAAAAACTTTAAATTAAATAATTTAATTATTATAGCAAAAGAAATATATAATTAACATATTCTAAAAAATTGAAAGAAGAGATTGCTTTGAAACATAATTAGTTTTATATATATATATATATAGACCTCATATAAATTCAAAAAAAAAATTTTTTTAAAAAAAGAAGAATTTAATGTTGCATGGTTACTCTTTAAAATCATTCATTACCTAGGATGGGAGAGGCATAGACTAGAATGCCCACAATCATTAAAGACTAGCGGATGGGAATAAAAAAGTGAAGTTAGGGTGAAAATGAAATATATTTGAGAGGATGTAAATAAGATTTTTATGTTTGTAAATTATATTAGAAAAATTTAATTTTGATTTAATTATTATTAAGTAGAGTTTAAACAGTTTGAGTAATCAAATAAGTTTAATTTAAATATTTTAATGCTAGATTTGATTAGCTAATAAGCTTAGTCAAACACATTTTTTTTAATTTTTAATTAATATTGAATATTTTAAATTCAAACTGAACTTTTGGGCATAAATAATCATTTTAAATTAAGCATAAAAATTAAATTATTTTTTATTATGTAAATAAACATGATCAAACAAACTCTAATAATTTAATTTCATCTCGAACTGATCAGTTAAACTTAAATTTTAAATTTAACTCGACCTCAAATTTTTTATGGTTTGAGCTTGTGTCAGCAGTCTAAGAATAATTAAAATATAATTCTTTAAAAAGGTTTTCGTTTACCAATAACTTAAGAATCCTTCTTGAATATAATTTGTAGAAGTTTTTAATATAAATGTCTTTTTTTAACCCATGGTTATTAAAATTATGTGAGATAATTTTGTTCATATTTCAAAGATATTATATTTTCATTTAGTATGTTAAATTAAATATTTTTGTATAATATAAATTTTATATTTTCATTTTAATTAATCATTAATGATAGTCACATGCAGTTAGTTGTTCGGAAACTCCCTTCAATGCCCAACTAACAATTACGTAAATACTTGTTGCTGATCAAGAACTGGCCGGAGATGAATGCCCAACTGCCTAACCTAATGCTCTGGAGGTCTAGCGGGCCAAATTGTCATTTAATGAAGTAGTACTATTTCCTTCAAACTCGAACGCCTTTTCCATGTAAGTCCTTTGTTTCATTATTTTTAAAAATCCATTTTTCCCAAATATTACGATGGTAATGAAGTGACGTATGGACAAAAAAAATTAGGATTTTTTGAAAAATGATTGATTTTAATTTTTAAAGTTTGAATTTATTTTTATTTATTTTATAATTATATAAAATTTTTATATATTAGTTAATATTTATTGTATAAGTATATATAAATATAATATTATAGTGTAAACGTTAAAAAAATATATTATATTATTTAAATTTTAAAATTTAATAAAAAATTAAATTAATAAATATTAAAATTTAAAAAATATATTTTTTTAAAAAAATAAATTAGAAAAAATAATATGAGCTAGCCTAAATAAGCTTAGATTAATTATTTTACTATAAAATTTAAAGAAATTGAGAACGATTCATAATCATTTTCAAAAGATAAAAAATTATTTTTAAAAGTTTTAAGGATGGAAAAAGTCCTTAGCAATTATCTTTTAGAACCATGTCTCTGAAAAATTTTCGGGACAACATTGGTCTCTAATACAATTAAATTAGGAACAACGTTTGTCTCTCGCATTGCAAAAATCAAGATGGGAAGACGTTTCTTTTTATCATCCGCTTATATCGTCTTTAAAGGTCTCTTTATTTTGTAGTGTTTATATATATAGATGAGTTTGAGTAAATTTAGAGATCCATATTTCGGGTCGAGCCAAACTTAGATAAGCAAAAGCAATGCTAATAAATACTTAAACTCAGCCCGACCCGATCGATCAATGAACACCTCTACTATAAGATGGGAATTGTCTTATTTATCTCTGCTCCACTCTTTTATGAATGTTAAAAAATTTGTCACCATGAATGTTGGTTACATTTATAATCGCTCTACGGTGCTCAACTCTACCTTTTTACTAATAATTTTGTTTAGTATTGCAAAAAGATGTATTATAATTTAATTCTTGAATATAATTTTAGTATATATAATTTACATATATATATATTTATAAAGTATATATAATATTAGCATTTATATGATTTTATATAAAATATATAAAAAATATTTTAAAGAGCAAAATTGTAATTTTAGAAAAAAGGATTGGGCAAAGCTGAGTAAACATTTACTAATATCGACCATTCTACCCACTTCAACTCCCCTCCTAAAAAAAAATCTTTCCATTCAAAATAGATAAGGTCTTACTTAAGGTAGTCAGTATCTTGCTGATGAGTATACTATTTTTATATATTGTATTGATATCGATATATTTTGATATATTATTTGAATTTATTATATTTTTTAAATATTTTACATATACATAAATAGTATATTTTCAAGTTTTTTAGTAATATAGATGTTATGTAGACATGCAAATATATATTTATTATATACGTGTATATGTATATATTAATATCCAAATATAAATTTTAAAATCATAAATAGTTCAATATTTAAAATTTTTAAATATCAAATAAATAAATATATAAATATTTTAAAATATTATAATTTATTATTATTAGGTTTAATAACTTAATTTAATGGTTATAGTTTATTTTTAAACGTAATTATAAAAATAAATATAATAAAAATTAATTTTAAAAATTTAAATAAATAAAAATTTTAAAATATATAAAAAATAAAAACATGTACCTATCGCATTAACTTACATAAATTGATATGATCAATAAAAAAATAAAATAATATATTATTATTTTATTTTATTTTAAAATTAATAGATATAGATATAACCGATAGGATACCATAATTATGGTTTCGCCAGTTTAAGTAGTAATAAATAGGATGGTGAGCCGTAGGCGTTGAATATTGGCGGAGGATTCCATTTGGAAATTGGAAAATTCTCAGTTCCCTCTTTTCTTTGCCAAGATTTCAATTTTATAAAAGAATAATAATAATAATAATTTATTGATTTGTTTTTTGCGAAACAGTGTGGAGCCCACGTTCGAATTTAATGTAGTGCACATAATAATTAAAACGGATTAAAAAAAGTTAATTATTTAATAATTATTTATGATATTATCTTGATAAATTTTATTTAAGTTAAAATAGCTCGTCACCATCTCAGTATTGATTAATGTCCCTACTTTAACTTACATATTGCCCTTGAAATTATCTCAAATTAATTACAGAACAAAATAAACTAGAAAATTGTTGAGTATCTAGGTTCGTTTGTACGTATAAATATAAAATACATATATTAATATATAAATTATTATATATAAATATATGATATATAAATATATTATAAGATTAATATTTATAATAAGTGAAAAATTATTTTTATAATATTTACTTAAAAAAATTAATATTAGTGCATGAGTAAATCGAGTCAAATTTAAGCTTCGCTTAGGTTAAAAATCAAGTAAATTTTATGTTTTTAGAACAAGCTTATCAGTGTTTTAAGTTCAACTAAACTAAATTTTATTTAGTCTTAGATAAGATATATTTTTAACTGAATAATTTGAATTTTAAAATTTAAAATTATTATTCCTATCTTATCTAGGTTAGTTGCATCTCTTTAGAAATAAAATGAACAAGGTGGTTTCTTTTCTGAGAATAAAAGGGAAAAAATTTGGGATTTTTATTTGCTCTTTTGTCAATTTTAAGTTTATAAATTTTATTATTATTTTGAGAGAGATTGATAAAATAATTTGATTTGTAATATTATCGTTAATAAGTATCATCGAGTGATAATATGATTGAAGAAATTTAAGATATAAATTACGAATATTGTTAAACATTAAAGAGGTAGATAAAAATGATCTTAAAAATGTTGGAAAATATAAACTAGGAGAAAGTTTATTTATGCGCTTAAAACAAGATTTTTTTTTTTATCAAAAATGAAATCGGAATTACGCTGAAAACTTATTTTTGTTTTATTAATTTCTTGCACCCAGCCATGCGATATGGACAGCGATCGTCGATTTAATTCGTCTCCGCCTCTGCTCAGTGGTCAGTCATCTCATGCCTGAATGTCTGTGGGGTTGACGCCACGAAAGCTAAGGCGGGAATCGTAAGATTGTTCAACTGATGACTGAGTCTGACATCCTATCTGGTTTACAAGGTGGCCTCCTGCCAATTTTAAAAAGAGTGCTCCCTTTGTTGGTGAGAAATATAAATAAAATAAAATTATAATAAAATAATTATTTTATGATAATAAAATAATGTTAGAATATAATAAAATAATTATAATATTAATTTAATTTGATGAAATGAGATATTATGTTATTTAAATTTTTTTAAAATATATTTTATAAAATTATTTTATATTATGCTTAAATTAAAATAATTATTTAATAAAAAATATAAATTAATTATTATAAATTTTTAAAAAATAAAAATAAAATTAATTATTTCATAAATTTAAATAATGTACCCAATGAATTTGTTATAAAATAGTTATTTTAATGAAGCATGCATACCGCAGTCTCTATTACAAGTCAACCTGTCATGAGTCCTCGTCTCCATTACTTATGGTCCGAACTACAGTGTTCCAATTTCGTCATAAATCTTTTGCAGATCTTTAGCTGTAATGGTGTGGCAGGCTTTAATTGTTGTGGGCCAGTTAGTTATCTAAATATTAAAACATAACTTCAATAATGAAGCAAATTGCTAGGTCCCCCAAGCTCTTTCAAAATATCGTATCATACCTTGTTAGTCAGCAGTAGTCATATGAAATTTAATTTTAGATTATTTAAATTTAATTTAATTTATAAATATTAAATATAAATATATATTTTAAAAATTTTATTTTATATTTATATTTAAATATATACAAAATAAATATTAAATATAAATACTTAAAAATGAAATCGGGAGCATCATAGGTAGTATCATCTGCCTGCTGCTTGCAAAGTGTCTAATTTGTAAGAATAACATTTTGCACTAGAGGTTAGCTATGTAGTCCTCTATGCAGTAGGCTAGGTTAAACTCAAGCAAAATGTTAGGCCCGGCTTGCTGTAGTCAAGCGTTATGTATTTTCTAATATTATTTCAAAGTTATCTCGATATCTCCAATATTATAGGATAATTTTTCGGACTTATCGCTTAAATTATCAGACTTTTGGCGCATATCGTTTTCTTGTTCATTATTTTGAGGCAGACTCAGTCGCTTCTTAAAAATAGTCAAATAAGGAGCCGCAAGTCTATTCTTATCGCAATAAATAAAGAAGAGGAAAATAAATTATCACATTTTCACGAAGATATATTCGTGAATCAAATTATTATTTTAATTTTTTTATATATTTTTATTTAAAATTAGTTTGAGTTAATTTAAATTTATAAAATTTTATTTAAAATTGAATTCATATAAATTGTATTTATTGATATAAACCTTTTTCAATTTGATGTTGCCTTAAAGCCGGTGATTTAAATGAAAGCATCCTTAAAATAGATTAAATAACTTCCACGGCCACTAGGCTAATGCTTTGCTGTATATATCTGATCAAATTCTATCTCTCGTTAATAATAGTTAAATTTAATTATAATATATTTAATTCACTATAATAATTATTTCATTATAAAGTGATTTGATTTGTTATAGTGACACGATCGTTTGATTAGCTGAATGCCTATTTTATAAAATAATAGATTTAAACCTTATTCTGTAAAGTTAAAAAATGATCGAAAATAGTCATTCAAGGCCTTACCCACTAAATAACTATTCTAATATTAGGTAGAATATAAAATTACTTTAAAATATTTAAATTTTTAATAAAATTTTTTTATTAAAAATTTAAATTTCCTAATGTTTCTTTCTGAAAATTAAATTAAATTATTATTATAATTATTTTATTTTATTATAATTTTATTTTATTATAACGAATCAAATGTACCATTAATGATGAAAAATTACTTTGATTAGCATATATGGGAACGTTAACGTTTGAGATTTAGTTTTTATGTGTGGAAGAAACGTCAGGATTTGAGTCAGGAGGAGGCCCAGGACCATGGATATATTAGATTACGAGTGTTAAGCAAGCGTTTGCTAACGGCAGTTTGTTTTTGAATAACGTTATTGTCATACCCATCATTATTGGAGGCTTCAGTCACAAGGCAAAACTAAATTCGTCAGATGCATAATAAATGAGCTATTTAAGTGATTCCGAGACTCAAGCAAAACATGTGTATAAATAAAATCTGATTAGTTGGTCAGAAACAAATTATAAACACGTGCCACTATTGGCAAAAATAAATAAGCGCTATTCGTGTCTCAAAATATAAAAATATAAGAAATAATATTTAAAATTATAAGTTATAAAATTTAAATATATTTATACGTTTGGATTACTTATAAGATCTGTAAGTTCATCATTGAAAAAAAATTTTAAAAATTAAAATTAATCTAATTTGATCCGAATTTTTAATATTAAAATATTAATATAAAATTATTTTTTATATTTTAATATTATCCAACACTTTGGGCAAAAAAAAGATGTCAGATTATTACTCGGACCGTTGAGTTCTAACCATCACATCATATTATTATCGGCCTTTACTGTTCGTTCATTTTCTTATCTTGAGTATATCGCTGCTTAAACCTCAAAAACCTACCCAACGTCTCAATTCCGACGCCCTTCGCCGTTCTTTAATATATGACAAATTTGAGGCATTATCGTCTTGATTCTTGAAGCCTCGCTCGAGCCCCTCTCCATAAATCCTTAGAAAAAAAAAAAAAAAAACTCATTTGATCTTTGACGTCTGAAAGTGTGAAATCGATCCGCCAATAGTCGTTGCCGTCTGAGCTGGAAAATCATGATTTCTCTCTCAGCCATTTTATTCTAATCATGAAGTTTGATTACGGTTTGAGAGCCAAAGGCTGTCCGTTTGCAAATGCATCAACTTTCCATTTACGCAAAAGGAATTTTGTTTAATTTGAAATGAGAGTGCGTTCGTGTGAAATGAAAAACTTTTAGGAGTCAGTTTGCATCAGAATTCTTCTGCATTCTTTATTTATTTAAGTTTGAATCGAAAAATTTCGTTAAAATTTAATTTAATATAAATTAAATTAATCAGATCTAACAAATAATTCGATTTTTAAATATAGAGCTGATAAAAAAAAATTTAAATTTGAAAATCAATATAAACCAATTCAAAATCGAATTCAATTTGATTCGATTCGAGTTAACTTAAAAATATTAAAAATTTTAAATCCAAAATTTTATATTATATATTACTTTTTTTTTTCAAAAAATTAAGTGAGTTATATAACCTTATTAGTATACATAATTTTTATTTTGCAATAATTTTTTTTTTCAAATTTTCAAATGTTGACAAAATCAATCAAGATTTTATATTGTATAATACTAATTTAAGCAGACCTATTATGTGGAAGAAATATCAAGTAATTTATTGTTAAAAGTTAGAATTTACATTTATTTAAATATAAGAAAAATATGAATAAATGTACTGCAGTTACTTAGAGTTAAGAAGAAAAATAGACTACGATAAATTTAAAAATATTAAATTAATTTTTTATTTTGAAGAAAAAAATCAAAGAACTAAGATGAGTTTTTAAAATATATATTTTCTATTTTATTATGCGATTTTTAAGTAAATTTTAATTAAATTAATATCAGTCAATTCATGATATTAAAGTTATTGTAAAAATTTTATTATTAATATAGATATATTACAAATACATATTAATAAAAAAATTACTCAAAAAGAATAAAATCAATTAAAGAAATTGTTTAATGTTTATATCCAAATAGAAATAAATACATTATTTTGGCCATGTTCCAAAATTTAGCATTTTTATTTAGCGGAAAATGCCGAATTTTTATAGTATTAATATTAAAAAAAAATTCATATTACTTCAACCAAAGGAATTGTTAATCGTTATTGTTAAAATCGAAGAAGGAATTGACTTCGTTAACTGGATCCCCTGAAAGCGGAGGAAAAGATCCAACATCCAAGTTCACGGATCAGAAATAAAAAATTAAATGTATTATTTCTTAAATTACCCCAATTTAAGAACTGGTGGCATAGACATCCTCTGCACCCGAATCCTTGCCCGCAACTAGGTTCCCAAAAAAAAAAAAAAAAAAAAAAAACCAAACTTAAAAGACTCGCGACGCTGTAACAAACGACAGCATTGGGACTTTCTTACCTTCAAAGCAACCAGTTGAAGTTTCCTTAGTTTGACTCTATTTTAAGAATCATTGTCTCCCGAACACCTTTTTTTTTTCTCTTCTCTATCTTCACGTACAAATATCAGAGCAAGCTGAGATTAATCTTTACTTTGAATGGAAAGGTATAGTTTTTTTTTTCTTTATTTTTTTAATTTGGGTATTGTTTAATCATTTGGAACTTCTTGATTCTTGTACTAAAAAGGTGATTATCAATTCCAGTTTTTCAATGGGTTTTCTTCGAAAGTTGTTTTGATGTTGTTTATGGAAGGTGATCTTGATTGTTGACTTACTTCTAATTGATTGTTGCTTATTGAACCTGCTAAGTTCGATTAATGGTTAATTATTATTATTGTTATTATTTTTAAAACTGAATTAGATAATTTAGTTATTTAGGGTTTGATTTATTGGTTGAAATGATGACTTCAATTATAAGCAAATTTTCACTGTCTTTGGATATGTTTAAGATTTTTTTTTTACCTTGATTCGGCTTTAGGTTTGATGTTGGTTTCTGATATAATGGCAAGTTTTATATTTCGAATTTAAATAAAATAGGAAAAAGGGGACAAAATCATGGAGTAAAGGCTTAAAGCCATTTTGGATCATGCAAATTGTTGTTATATATTTATTCCTTTATAGTGTCTTCAGTTTGATAATTGGAACTTTTTTTTTCATTTTTATGCATATGATTATACTAATTTTGGATAATTAATGCTTATTTTGTTTGATTTGAAGCTAAGCATATGAGAAATCGTGATTATCTATAATTTCAATTAATGATTGTTTGTGCCAAACCAATGCTTTGACATGTTATTGTCTTTTATCAAGGGATATTAGCTGAGTAGACTAATTGCTGCTACTTATTGGGTTCATGATGGAGTTCCTTGCTGCTATTGGCTGTCATTTCCAAGTTCCTTTGAGAACTATGTGGTTATGGATATGCCTGGTACTTTTGCTGCAATATAGTAAAACAGGACTGTCGGATTCCAACTATTTAATTGGGCTTGGAAGTTACGACATTACCGGACCCGCAGCTGATGTTAATATGATGGGATATGCTAACACAGAACAAATTGCTTCGGGGATTCACTTCAGGCTGCGAGCTCGCTCATTTATTGTGGCAGAGCCACAAGGGAAAAGAGTAGTGTTTGTTAACCTTGATGCTTGCATGGCTTCACAATTAGTGACAATTAAAGTGCTTGAGAGACTGAAAGCAAGGTAATTATTATCAAGGGAAGTTATGCCTGGAGGTCGACCTTTTTTTTTTTTTAACCATATAAAAGTTAATCATGATCGAAGTTTATGCTATTATTTCTTTGAAGTAACTCTCTTATGCATCACGAAAGTGGATCTTTTAGAGTAAGACTGAACCAAAGATGGCAAAGCGTTTGAAACAGATGAAATTGGATACTTGTTCACGTGCGTTTTTGTTTGATATACATTTAATTGTTGATATTTTAACTTTTGACTTGTCTATCCTAATTCAACCGCTTCTGCTTGCAGATATGGGAGCTTATATACCGAACAGAATGTTGCTATCAGTGGTATTCATACCCATGCGGGTCCTGGTGGTTATCTCCAATATGTGGTGTATCTCGTTACATCTCTTGGATTTGTTCGTCAGTCATTTGATGTCTTGGTAGATGGCATTGAGAAAAGTATTGTTCAAGCTCACGAAAATCTCCAACCTGGATCGATTTTCGTGAACAAGGGTAAGGAACATGAAATATTCTGTTGCTACATTCTAGTCGTATTCGGGTTAAAGTTTTCTGAAATTATTGTAATTACTTGGTTTTTTTTTTTTACCTATTTTCGTTTTATCTTGCTGTGTATTCCACTCTGTTTTGTATAGTGGAGGCGAATGTTTTTATTTATGCTGAAAGATTATGGGTTGTCAACAGGAGAGCTATTACATGCTGGGGTAAACCGTAGTCCCAGTGCCTATCTCAATAACCCTGCATCAGAGCGGAGCAAATATAAATACGATGTTGATAAAGAAATGACCCTTTTAAAGTTTGTAGACGACCAGTGGGGTCCAGTGGGTTGCTTCAACTGGTTTGCAACTCATGGAACATCAATGAGTCGTACAAACTCGCTGATTAGTGGGGATAACAAGGGTGCAGCGGCACGCTTTATGGAAGACTGGTTTGAGCAGCAGAATGGTATTAGAAGTTCACATGTTGATGAATTGGTCACTGATGGAATTCCTCGAAGAGTCTCAAACCTCATCCACAACATTCATGATAATCGTAAGTTCTTAGCTTTCAATTTCAATAACCCTGCATTGATTTGAAATACAAAGAGCAATTGGAAAAATAGCATCATTACTAGATATTATCGTTAGTCTAGAACAGAAATTAGTCATCAGTTCCATGATATGTGGCTCGAACTCCCTGATGTGTTGGGTCCTTGCAGTATTTTTTTAAATAATTTTTGATTCAGACCACGAATTGCTGGAGCTTGCTGCATCCTTCCAGTCTTCTCCTGGCAGGCCTGCAACCAGGACTCTGAGTGTTGCTAGACGTGTCAGGGGTGCTCTTAGAGAGGCTGATAAACCAGAATTTGTGTCTGCATTTTGCCAAACAAATTGCGGTGATGTTAGTCCCAATGTACTTGGAGCATTTTGCATTGACACTGGTCTTCCTTGTGACTTCAATCACAGCACCTGTGGTGGAAAGAATGAACTATGCTATGGCCAAGGACCAGGGTATTATTCCTCTTCCTGCTATGAACTTTTTTCTTATGCCATATACATACATACCTACAGACATACATACATATATATATATATATATATATTGTGTCAGGTGACTAAAATGCATTTTGTGTTTCACTTGGCAGCTATCCTGATGAATTTGAAAGTACGCGTATTATTGGAGAGAGGCAATTCAATAAAGCCGTGGATCTGTTTAACAAAGCATCTGAGCAATTAAAAGGAAAGGTTGACTATCGTCACACTTATATAGACTTTTCCCAGCTTGAGGTTTCAGTTCCTAAAGCTGGAGGGGGTTCAGAGGTAGTTAAAACATGTCCTGCTGCAATGGGATTTGCATTTGCGGCGGGAACAACGGATGGACCTGGGGCATTTGATTTTAAGCAAGGAGATGACAAGGTGATCTAAGACCACTCAATAGATGTGCACATTTTCGTTTTTCTGTGCCATATGTTTGCCTTATTTGTATGATTAATGTTGTTGCAATATTATGTCAGGGAAATCCTTTCTGGAGGCTTGTGCGCAACTTACTTAAAACTCCAGATAAAAAACAAGTTGATTGTCAGTATCCAAAGCCCATCTTGCTAGATACTGGTGAAATGAAGCAACCATATGATTGGGCGGTGCGTTGCCACAATATCTCAACCAAGTCTTCATAAAGTGAAAGTCAGGCTATGACATGAGCTTTGCTTAGATATATTGTCTTCTATTATGTGTAGCAGTCTTAATATTGTCAAAAAAGACAAATGCTTGAGATTCTTTTTCCATTAGGATAAGTTCATTGATGACACATCTGCTTGTTTGTGATCTTGGCAGCCTTCTATACTTCCCATCCAGATCCTTCGGATAGGACAGCTAGTCATTCTCAGTGTACCTGGAGGTATTATCTGTCTCCTTGTCAATCTTTAGTTTTCACTTTGAATTGAATATTTACTGCCACTTTTTGAGGTTACCTTCCAAGCACTATATTTCTTTGTTTACTCTGTGCGATTATAAGGATGGATTCTGACCATTTTGTTTCAAGCAGAATTTACGACAATGTCTGGAAGGCGCCTTCGTGATGCTGTAAAAACTGTGCTTACAAGCAGTGGTCATGGAGAATTTGGTAGTAACATTCATGTTGTTATAGCTGGGTTGACTAGTGCATATTCACAGTATATTACAACCTTTGAGGAGTACCAGGTTCAGAGATACGAGGTCAGTGCCAAATAGACAATACTTTTCTGGATACTTACCCGAATATTGCCAATTATGTGCTATAAAACAAGTGATAAAAAATTAGTTTTACAAATTTTTTTATTCGCAGCTATCTTCTCACTTTCGATAAGTTTGCTGATTGACCATACTAGACTACTTGACTGTTTCCTTGCTTAAATGGAGAGCTTTAGACCTTGAAATGTGCCTCGTATTACACATAACGTTGGTGTTGAATCACTATATGTTGCGTTTATTTAAGTGCTTTCTCTTTACTCTCTGCAATATGGTTCCTTGGTCTATGCTTAGTTAATAGACTAATGCCAGTTTCACTGCTTCAGTCAAGAGCTTTAGAACTTGAGCTTAATAGTGTGCCACTCATAAATTGGCAGTTTCTTCTGTTATGGCTTTTTTGTCGTACATCCATATGTTGTGTTAGTCAGATTTGTGTGTGAGTGTTTGATACAGTTATATATCCAACACGGGTATGTTCAATTTTTTTCTATGTTCTTCCATGTATTTGAAGAATCCTTGGAGGGTTGTGTGACTCATATCCCCGTATCTCTGTCTAGGTATACGTTAAACACGGATAATTTAGGAGAAAAATGAAGAGTGGAAGCAACATAGTTCACGTGTTTAAAGAACATGTGAACATTTAGAATGGTGTCATTTCGTATTTATTGTTTGTCCCCTTTGTACAAGTTCTTTCTATTTCTTAGGGTGCTTCCACGCTGTACGGTCCACAAACACTCAGTGCCTACATTCAGGAGTTCAAGAAGCTTGCAAGTGCTCTTATCAAAGGCCAACATGTTGAACCTGGCCCGCAACCTCCAGATCTTCTAAAGAAGCAAATAAGCTTACTCACTCCAGTTGTAATGGATTCTACTCCTGCCGGTGTAAGCTTTGGGGATGTCAGCTCCGATGTTCCTGCTAACTCAACCTTCAAGAGAGGCAGCACAGTGACTCTTGTCTTCTGGTCGGCTTGCCCCAGGAACGATCTCATGACAGAAGGTACGTTTGCCCTTGTTGAGATACTCCGTGGAAAGGATACATGGATCCCGACTTATGATGATGATGATTTCTGCCTTCGCTTTAAATGGTCTAGACCTTCAAAGCTAAGTTCCCGGAGTCAGGCTACCATCGAATGGACAATCCCTCCATCTGCCTTGCTTGGAGTGTACAGAATAAGGCACTTCGGAGCTGCGAAAGGTCTCTTTGGATCAATCAAACATTTCACTGGTTCATCCAGTGCTTTCGTGGTAGCATGATAAAAAATAGCATGACAAGCTATTTGTATACACACACGGCAAGCTTGAAAGTTTAGTTATTTGCGCTATATATGTAACGAGTTGCCACTCAAGTTATAAACTTTAACACGGCAAATGCAAAAAATGTGCCAGTAATGCTGAACTCGTTTTAGCTTATTGATTTCCAGTGCCAGACATGACAATCCATACGAATCAGATTTTCAGTTAACGATAGTTTAAGCTTATTGATTTCCAGTGCCAGACATGACAATCCATACGAATCAGATTTTCAGTTAACGATAGTTTGGTTATGAATTGAACCGTAACTGTAAATACAGCTATAAGATTGTTCTGCTCAACTTAAATCTACGACTGGCGAAAGGGTTGGGAATCTCGAAAACAGACCTTGAGTTTAGGCTTTGATGAGTTTAAGAAGTTCTTGGGCCAGATTTCGCCCAGTCTGATACGGGCTGAATACTGTGATACTATTAGCCATCGGCCCTTACAAGTTACGTCTTCCAACCCTTTACAAAAAGGGCTCCTGGAAACTGGAATTCGATTATTCGGGGAAGGGGAAAAAGGTTGGGGAGGACGACTGTGAAATAGAGAGGTGCTTTTTAAGAGTTGAATATTTCAAATTAGAAGACATTGTTTTAAAAATCAAGTGGAGCTCAGCTATCTTGTAAAAAAAACTCGATTTTCTCAAAACTCTGAAGATTCGGGGGTTCAAAAGGCAAAGCATTTCTCTCAGATCTTTAGCACTTCACCGCACCATTTTCGCCATCGGAAGGAGAATTTTGGGGGAAAAAAATGTCGGTGCAAGAGTACCTTGACAAGCACATGCTCTCTCGCAAAATCGAAGACGCCGTCAATGCTGCCGTCCGAGCCAAAACTCCTGATCCTGTCCTCTTCATCGTATAACTCTCTCTCCTTCCGTGCAAATTTCGGTTTGCTTCACTTTTCGTTTTGATGATGAATTTTCTTTTTTTAACAAACGAAATTGCAGTCTAATCATATGAAAAAAGCAGTTCCTTCAGTGATAACAAAGGTAAAAGCTCGGCAGATTCTCGATAGCAGAGGAATTCCTACTGTTGAAGTTGATTTGTTCACTAACAAAGGAATGTTTCGTGCTTCTGTGCCTAGCGGTGACTCCACTGGAATGTAACCCTCATTGCACTCCATTTTTTTTTAGTTTTGTTATTTTCTGCTCGGTTTGATTGCGGAGAAAGCACTGTAGCTGATGCAATGAAAATTAGATCTTTTGAATTACATTTTTCATTTATTATATATGAACCGATTTTTTTCTTATTGTTGAGAATTTGAATCGAAATGATTTGATTTTGCATATAAATAAATCAAAGGTTATTCAGTTTGTTTCTGAATTTAGGAATTACCTGGACTGAGCAAATTAATTTTAATTGATATCACTGCATAGTTATAAATTGAATTATTTCACTGGTTCTCATTTCAAATTTGGGTTGTCTTGCCATGTTTAAACTCTTTTTTTTTTTTGTTTTAATTGGAAATGATTTCGATCCTAGAAATGGAAAAGCATGATAATGTTTTAATTTTGACAATTTCATTGCAGGTACGAGGCCGTTGAACTGAGAGATGGGGACAAGGGAACATATCTTGGTCATGCTGTAACAAAAGCTGTTAGGAACATCAATGAGAAAATATCTGAAGCATTGGTTGGTATGGATCCAACAGTTCAGGTTCAAATTGATCAGGCCATGATAGACTTGGACAAGACAGAAAAAAAGGTACATTTTTTCTTTCTTTCTCAAAGTTCTGGTTTAGTTATTTGTTCATTTTTAGTATATTTTAAAAGTAGGTTTGGGTGGGGACTTGGGACCTTGAGATTGTTCTAAATGCCTGCACTCCAGCGGCTGTACAAGGTGGACTGGAGAGAAGAGAAATGAAGTGGAGATAAGTGGAACAATTTCCTTTGTATGGATCCTAGATGGAGAGAAAAATAATGAGAATAGGAAGAAATTATTGTTCCAATCTCTATCTTACCACTTTTTAGATTTCTTTGTTTTGACCATTATGTTGGATGATTCAAATTATAACTGCAATTTGCAGAATTTGTTGTATCATTGTCTTCTGTTTGAATGTAATGATCCCAGAGTGAACTTGGAGCAAATGCTATATTAGCTGTGTCAATTGCTGCATGCAAAGCTGGGGCTGCTGAAAAGGAGGTACATTTCATTGTCAATATTTTTTCCCATTTATATGCTAGAAATATATTGAGTTATGTTCAAAATGTTCTAACCAAACTAAAAATCAGGTTCCACTTTACAAACACATAGCTGATCTTTCTGGTAAAACCAGCTCAATCCTTCCTGTCCCTGCCTTCACAGTTATCAGCGGCGGAAAACTTGCTGGGAATAGTCTGCCCATTCAGGTAATTACCATCCTCATTAGGTTTAAATCCTAATATTTGCTTCCTGTGTTTTGCAAATGATCTTTTTCTTGATATTCAACGAAAGCATTTTTGAGCCACCATAATCTAAGAATTTTTTATGGTTTTGACTCCTGGATTTTATCTCCTCCCTCTGCATCTGGTAAAATGCCCCACACCTGATTGCATGATTGTTTATATTCTTTTCTATCAGAAAACTTTCTTATATCTGTATGACTTGATTTGTGTAATGCTGCTATCAGGACATCATGATTCTCCCAACAGGAGCAAGCAGATTTGAGGAAGCCTTACAAATGGGCTCTGAGACCTATCATCACTTGAAGGTGATTGTCTTCAACCAAACTGTTTAGACTTTGAATTGTTTTAAGTTACTTTCTCGCTGCACGCATCCTAAATGGATCTGATTGGTTTATGCCCAAAATTTTCTAAAGTTCCTCTTTGAGGATGGATCTGATTGTACACACACAGATAAGCAGACAGCACTGAGCTTTAGTTGTAGTTAGTTGCTTGAAAATGGTTAGCTAAAAACAATGAAATGCTGTTCAGTCTAATCATTTGTAGAAACTCTAAAATTTTCACTCTTAATGTTTTTTGTGGCTTATTTTTTACAAACAATTTCCACTGGAAATGTCATGCATAAACTCATTCACTTATTATAACTGTTGTTCGTAAGAACAGGCTGTTATTACAGAAAAATACGGTGGAAATGAATGTAATGTTGGTGAAGATGGTGGCTTCACTCCTAATATATCCAGGCAAGTATTACTATCAAATCTGACTGTCTTTGTTTTTCACATTAATGGTGAATGCCCTATGCCTGTATGCCGTAAGGGGGAATGATGTTTTTCTTATATTATCTTCAGTACCTGGATGGAACTTTTGTTTGATTTTCTTCTATTTCTGTTATCAGTGTTAAAGAAGGATTGGATATTGTCCAAGAAGCTATTGGCAGAACGGGGTATAATGACAGAATAAAGATAGGAATTGATGTTGCTGCCACTGATTTTTGCATAGGTGAGGCATGTTTTCTCCTAATTATTCATTTATCATTTTGAAGCACTTGATAAAGGAGAGAATTTTCGGGAAGAAACTGCTATTCTACTGTTCATTAAGAGATGTTGGTATCAGCAATTGCATTATGTTCCTTTAGCAGGATATAAGATGCTAAACTGAATGCTTGATTTAGGTGTGCTGAACTGTACTGTTGATCGGAGAAACAAAGGCTTATTTTACCCTAAGTCAGATAGAGTGTTCTTCCACTTTAGAATCTAATATTAAGTCCCAGGATGTTCTTTCATGCATAGACATGGCTTGCTTCTGATAACATGGAGTTGCTTTTCTTTCTCCTTCGTACAGGTACAAAGTATGATTTAGAATTCAAGTCTCCTAATAAATCTGGGCAAAATTTCAAGTCAGGAGAGGATTTGATTCAGATGTACAAAGAACTTTGTATTGGTATATCAGTTTTTTTTTTTTTTTCCCCGGATGGGTTCTGGTTATTTTTTCAGCTATGTTCTTCCGACTATAATTTCATGCTGTTCAATTCCTTTTTATTCTTTTCTGGTGTTTTAGATTACCCAATTGCATCTATCGAAGATCCCTTTGACAAGGAAGACTGGGAACATAACAAACGTCTTTGCAGTCTTGGACTATGTCAGGTTTGTTTGTTTGTTAACTTACTACTGATGTGTAGGTCTGTTGAGTGACGTTTCCATTCCATTTAAAATGAAAAACAAAAGGCAAGGATAGAAAGTAAATAGTCCCACATTTTGGAGGTAGATGGAGGATAATAACCAAGTGCAATGTACTTTCTCTTTTGAGTTTTCTCTTTAAAAAATTAATTCTTGTACTTCAAATTCTGTTGGTTTTTTTTTTATATATAAATAATGTTTGACAAAATGATTTAATTGTTGCTTTTGGTGGACCTAAACATTAATAGGATCTGACTTGCATAAGAATGTACATCGATGGACCTATTGGGTACTTCAGCAATTTGTTTGGTTCTCGTATCAATGCTCTATATTTGACCAGCTGTAACATAACGTGAGATGGTTTTGCAGGTGGTAGGGGATGACTTGTTGATGTCAAATCCAAAGCGCATTATGAGAGCAATACATGAATCCGCTTGCAACTCTCTTCTTCTAAAGGTATCTACAGGATTTTTAAATGATCACGAGTACTTCAATTTTCCTATAATAATGGCAAATCAGCTGAGTTGCCCTCTTTTTTTTTTTTTACTTTATTTCCCCTTTGTTTTCTATGTAAATGCCAAAAAAAAAAAAAAAAAACTATCAATATGATCCGAGGCTGGAAAAAGGATGTCTTTTAATTTTTGTGCCGAAAGAATGTGGTGAAACTTTGTTTTTAATTCGCTAGTGGAACTTCAGGTTCTAATAATTCTATATTCTGAATCAGATAAATCAGATTGGAACTGTGACAGAGGCTGTTGAAGTGGCAAAGATGGCAAAGGAAGCTAACTGGGGAGTGGTGGTATCTCATAGATGTGGGGAAACCGATGATTCTTTCATCGCAGATTTTGCAGTTGCCCTTGGTGCAGGTCAGATCAAAGCAGGTGCTCCTTGCAGAGGAGAGCGGTTGGCTAAGTACAACCAGGTTTGTGTTTTTATTTGTAAATTGCTACTTTTTCTAATTCTTTTCTGATTCATGCTTTGTGTGCAACTGC
This sequence comes from Adansonia rubrostipa, assembly GCA_038381775.1. Taxonomy (NCBI): domain Eukaryota; kingdom Viridiplantae; phylum Streptophyta; class Magnoliopsida; order Malvales; family Malvaceae; genus Adansonia; species Adansonia rubrostipa. The sequence continues at coordinate 3,393,541 of JBBYHM010000013.1, forward strand.
ATGGCTGACAGAGAATAAAAAAGACATTAATTATACCAAAAACTCGCGTCATTAAGACGGATCTAATAGGTCTTCAACATTTTAGTCTGTAACTATTTCGGCTAAGATAATGGGTACAATATGCTAATATCAACAAGTTCTAAGTTTGGAAATGCAAGGTAATTTTATTGGTAGCTTATGAGCTGATATGCCAATTACTATATTTCATGAATTCTTATATTGGTAGGCCTTCTTTCCTTGCTGATGCACATTACGGAACTAGTTTAAGGACACAATTGCTTTTACCGTGTATATATATTTATATATATATATATATATATATATATGTATATCACTAAATATTTAACTTGGGTCATCACCCTTGGATTTACGGGACAACAGACACGTAGCTGCAGTTGTGATTGTAGTTCATGTTTCCTGTTCATCTTGTTGAGACTTGTTAAGTGTTCCCTATCAATCCTATTTTGTGTTTAGTTTGTGCAAAGATGTGATCGGATAATAACCATCTGATCATATCAATGATTTTGTGCACCACCACCGTGCCTGATTTGTCTATCTCTGATAATAATGCTGTTAGCTCCAGAAAATATGCATTAAAAAAAAATTAACAGTAACAGATAAGTAGGAAGCTCAGAATCGAGAGCAATCATTTCTTTATCAAGGAATCATCAACACACATGTAAAGCACGATATTAGTCATGATAAAAGCCGAGACAAGGCCATAGATGAAATTAATGTGAAACAAATAAAATCTTGTTGCAGTTGCTTCGAATCGAAGAGGAGCTCGGGGATCAAGCAGTGTATGCCGGTGAAGACTGGAGACCATCTTGTTGATTGTGTCTTATAGGGATTTATAGTGCCATTTTCTTCTCTTCCTCGAAAGTGTTTGAGCCTTTGAAATTAGTTTACCCCCCTCTTTATTTTTGGTGGTTAATGAGAGCCTTTAAGATTGCATTGAACAACATTAAGAACATGAAATATTCTCTGAATGTGATCGAAATACAGAATTTTGAACCGACATAGCTCTTTCTCAATCTTTTAGAATAATGTCTAAATCTTAAATATTTGTTAAAATCTTATAATGAATCTAATAATATATAAAAATTATGATATATATATAAGTTATTTAGTATTTTATGAATTTAAAAATAATTACTACATTTTTATGGGATAATTTTCTTTTTCTTAAAACATTTTTTCCACAAAATACCACGTAGTGGATGGTAGAATTCGAGCAAAAATTAAGCTTTTAATTTTTTTAACAAAAGCTTAAATATATATGGTATAATATATATATATATATATATATATGATGGTAAAGGAGATTAAAGAGGGACCAAGGAGGCCAGCCATTACCATTTTCTCTCGTCAGGAGGGTCTCTTATTAAAGAGAAATGCCAGATGCAGTAATATAATTAATTCACTGGTGAAAGAGAAAATGCCGGAAGCCTTGATATAACGAATCCCGTAACTAAGTATTATACATTTTTGAGAAAATGCCGGGAGCCTTGATATAACTAATCCCGTAACTAAGGATTATTCATTTTTGTCTGTTTTGAAATTTCATATGATGGTTTTTTTAGAAATTTAAATTACAATTGTGGACTTTTTTTTTTTTTGGTGACTATACAATTGTGAACCCATACAGGGACCTGAATGTTTGATTTTACCTTTACATCATCCTTTTTGCAGTCAGGCAGTTCAAAGCATTCTCAACTTTGTAACTTCAAATTTTCAATGTATTTAATCAGAATCCACTAAATTGCAATAGGAATGAAGACAAGTAAGAAAAGAAAGCCATAATTTGTAACAATTCATTGGAAAATCCAAGCACGAGAGAAAATGTTGTCATCCATCTAACCTAAACTACTTTAATGCTTGGCTACTACTAGTTGAAAGCCTCAACGTAAACATTAACGACAATCAAAATCATATTGTAGTTAAGAGGGAAAGAGGATCCATGCCAGAATCAAGTTAAACCTATGGCTTAGTCTCATCCTCATCCTCTTCAATCTTGGGTGCCAAGTAGAACCTAATATAACCCATCTCAGCTATCTTGTACTCGACGACAACAGGCAGTTCTGAAGACAAGCTGATTGTCACAGTATTTGACAATGGAGTAGCCTTTGTAAAGGAATTCATGTACCTTAATGCAAATGTCAACGATACCGGCTCGTTCATCTCTATAATTGTTGCTTCTTCTGGCTGCAAGTGTATATCCAGAAATCAATAAAACCATCAAAATAATCACGTTACATAACTTGAAAACAGGAGCAATATTGTCCAAATTACAACGCTTGCGGAGAGAAAAAAGAACAAAAATATTAAAGGCCAAAGGACATACTTTATCCACAGTGGTATTTTGCCTGAGAACAATATTTGCAGTTCCAATATCACCTCTCGTGGAAAACTTGACGCCTTCCTTGGTAACAGAGATAACAACTGCAACAATAACTGGAGTCAACATTTGCACTCAAGTAGAAGGATGGGAAAAAAAAACCAAAGAATCTATAATCTATAAAATTTTACAAGGCAAAACATTGCAGCAGTACCAGTATCGCCAATGCTAGCAAGATCTTTACAAATCCTTGCAAACTCAGCTGAAGGCATCCTAACAATAGCATGGTACTCTGCCTCTGGAATTCCAAGATGCTCACTATCAATGTCCATCAGCTTCATCTCAAAATCTGATATTTTATCTTGCGCTTTAATCCATCAGCCCATGCATAAAGAATCCCACACGAAATGTCAGTTCAATCTTATACTTACAACAAGATTAGCAAGTCCTTGACCTCCCCCCCCCCCCAAAAAAAAAAAAAAACTGAGAAGAGTCTAATGCTATGACAATTGAATAAACACAAAGAATCTTCGTCTTGATTAAGCGTTAGGACAGACATCGAAATCTTTTCATTTCCATGGCTTAGTTTTCTTTTGTTTATCTTCCCGCAACCAGAAAAAAAAAAAAAGGAGTTATCAATCACCATAACTACAGAAAATAAACAGTCTTTCCGCAATTTATACAGCTTCCTTTAGCTTTACACCATTTTCCCAGCAACCAAACATATAACTTTTCCAACACAATCATTAGCCAGGACATAACTGAAATCAAACATCCAAAAACACAAATTTACAATAAATCCCATATCCCTAAGCCCAAAAGGAAAAACCCTAATTACCCCCGCAAAACCCAACTCAAAGAAACATTAGCAAAGGACCCAGGAAAACGGAAAACTTACTGGGGCTCTCAAACATGAAAGTAACAGTATCGCTGCCATCATCGGCCTTGATGGTGATTATGTCATCATTACCAGCACATTTCAGCATCTTGGACATATTATTGAGATTCATTCCCATGGAAATATTCCTATCACAGCGATAGTGCTCGAACCCTTCCGATCTCAGCAACAGAGCCACCAGCGCCACGTGGCTCGAATCCATCGCCTGCAACGAGAACCCCGTCGCCGAGCAGTCGAAGTTCGCATCGTTTACCAAATCCTTAATCGCTTCCAAGACTTTCTTAAGAAGCGAACCTTGAACTAGCCTAAGCTCAAGCATTTTGATTTTTTTTTTTTTTTTTTTGCTTTGCTATGAAGACAGAGATCAGAAATTTAAAGTTAGGGTTTTGAGAGAGAAACGGAAGAAGCGAAGGAATTGGGGGTTTATATAAAAGGCCAAGTGATTTTAAATCGCGAGTGTTCGATTGGCGGGATTGGAGGTTGTTCATTCCCGCCAAATGGATTTAGCAAACGCAGATGATCGGGTAGTTTGGGTCGTAGGATCTTGTTAGGCTTGTCCATGGGCGGCCTATTTGTCCGGCCCTTACTGATTGGGCTTTACAAAAAGAGTTTTTTGCCCACTTGTGATAATCTCGAGAAAGCCCTTATATTTCGCACCAATGAAGGATACGCTGACCTTCTTCGTTATGTTGATGACAGGCCAAGAAAGTTTCCCGGGGGGAACTGTACATTACGACTGATTTTAGTTTGCGAGTCCCTTCAATTCTTGAGCAGTATCTTTTTTGAGCAAATAGTAAGTTAGGCATTCGCATTGCCCCCCCCTTTCTTTTGGGGTCTTATATAAAATAGTGTCATTGCAGGTATGAGTCAATATTTTATGTTACTAGTTAGATATCCTTAGAAGGCATTATTTAGTAATAATATACACTTTTGTGATGGTACAAGCTGTCCTCCCAACCAAACTGAAATTGGCAAATATTTGCCATTTTGTATTTGGAATCAGGTAATACCTGCATTTTGTGGGATATTCAACAATATTTTGCTTACTCTTGAAGTAGAAAACGTGAGAAATATAAGTTGC
>JBBYHM010000013.1:3397957-3412005 GCA_038381775.1 Adansonia rubrostipa
TATAAGGATCTCAACTGCGTGGAGAAACAGCACCACATGGTACAATGAAAAATCTTGGGACATTTACTTGTTATTTTTTTTTTTTTCTCTTCAGTCATAATCGTAAATGGAAAAAAATTTTTTTGATTGATGATGTTGGGTTTTGGATTTCCAGACAGGAACAGGTTTCATCAAGGTGGAGAACGCCAATGGCAGAAGCTTCAGTTTGGAACCTGAGTCAGATACCAGCTGCCATGCCTCTTGCAAGGGAAATCCAGCAACTAACGACTGGATTCCAGCTTCTTTGGATACGGTAAAATCCAACAAAAACTTTTGTTTCATTTCATTAGCATCTACAGAACATGATATAAATATATAAATATATATTTATATATTTATATATATAGTTTTCCATTGGCCTTGAACTTGTCATACACAAATCTCCTTTCCCTTGATTTTGCAGGTTTATTTTGCTTCAGACAAGCCTACCAGGAGTGATAATTGAATTTCACGAACCAGCAGTGTTTTTCAATTGTCTTTGATCTCTCTGTCACGTGGTTTCTGAATTCTGATGTTGAAAATAATTTCAGAACCAGTTTATGTTATTCATGGTTAAAATTATTAAGGCATCTTAACTAGATTGTGATCAAGAATTGCTTAAAGCATGTGTCTTTCTGTAGCGAACTAGAAATAAATAAAAATGAATATATTTGGTATGAATTTAGCAAGTATTTTAAACATAATTATATAAATATAATATATATTATATTAAATGTATGATTTGAAATTTAAAAAACATAATTATTAATATATTAAAATTTATATAAAATAAAATATTTTTAAAAATAATTATAAATACGATTAATATATATATATATATATATATATATATATATATATATATGATACATACAAAAGTATCATTAAGAAGAAACTTGATCGTATTAGCAAACGTGAAAGCCCAACATTTAATTCACATTTAAAAGGTGATAGCAGGATAAAGGATTTGGAGAAAGACACAACGATTTAATCAAACTTACAAACATCAAACTTATCAGATGTGGAATTTAAAGTTAACATATACAATTTTTTCTATTTTTAAATCACGGTTTTCACTGTATTAAGAAAAGAACTTAGCAAACTTTAATGGTTAACTCCTAAAGTTCTATTTCACCTAATTTTCCCAGAACAGATCAAGGAAATATTAATCAAACTTTTAACTACATAAAACGTACAAATTGAAGTTTAGAAAAAGGTCATGCCAACTAAGTAAATGGCACTTTTGGCTAAGTTACAATTGACTTAATTCCTAACCAGATCTGAAGATACAAAAAAAAAAAAAAAGAAAAATTCTCAATATGTTGGCTTCTAGACCTAAGAAAATGCAAAATGGTTAAACATTCGTCTGAATAAGGATCCATATATTACAATCATTGATCACACAACAATATTCATACAGATCACACTCCTGTAATGTACAAACTAGCTGCAAAGACGATATCACGCTTTATGGCATTAGAAGCAGATTCCATTTTCTTGTAAAGTGAAGAATTACCCATTATAGCTGCAGCAGTTTTAAATTCGCGACAAGTCTCGTCCAACCTGACAATTGTCCGAACTATAAGGCCTTCGGGAACATCCGTGAGCTCACAAATATCTGCAAATGGGGTCCCCTGCAACAAGGAAGATTATATAAAACAGACAAACCAGAATCTAGATCAAGGTCTAATCAGCAATGTTAAAGTTGTTAAACCTTTGCCCATTCATAAACCACTTCGACGAGACCAAACTTGAGATTTTCTTGTGCATACTCCTCGGGCGTTATTTGTAACTTGAACTGTGCCTGAAGGTTACCGAGTCTTATCGCTGTGTCGTACAACCTGGAAGAAATAATTATCCAGGTTAAATTCTCACCATAGTATGGCAGGGAATAAATAGAACTCTTGATTTCAATCTAAATTCAATAATGACTTAGAAGTGTAATCTATAATTTTTTGCGAGTACGCCAGCTTAAGTACATCACTGAGTTCTTATACAATGAGAATATTGAGCAAAATAATCCCTCTAAAAGAAATTTCAAGCATAAGACTATGAGCCTATGACTATGGCAACGCACTTTTAAAATCAGAATGCAATAAGAATATTAAGTAAAATAGTCTCAGCAAAAGAAATTTCAAGCATAAGACTTCACATTCATAAAGAGAAAAGAGAATAGGAAGATGACCTTTTTGTGGCCTGAGAAAGTTTGGGTGTAAGAGAAGGTTCAGAAGTGTTCTTCTGCTGAAACACGAAGGCAGACATTAAAGCTACCGCTTCTTCAGGTTCAAGGTCATCAAGTTGATTCTCAAATAAACATTCTGTGCATATCAATTCCTCCCCTGAATTCATCTCACAGGCAACACGACCTTTTATTTGAACCACAAGGTCTTCATCTATACAACCAATTTCCTTCAGAACATCAATCTGCAAATGAGCTTAAAGTGTTATAAAATATGCCAAATAAAGATCAACGTCAGAAAATCCATCTTATTCATAGCAGAATAATGGACTAAGAAATATGCAATGGCAAGGCCATACCCTGCCCTGAAACTCTGGCATCTGTTGGAGTGCTTCATTAGATAGTTGAAATTCAAGAGCATGAACTTCCTCTTTGTGCTTCTTAATTTCTCTAGCTAACATAATGTGCTCCTCCAACTTTATACATTCGTGGCATTTGTTTTCTGACATTTTCTGCAGTAGATTGGTCCATTTGTAGTATGTATTAACGAGATCCATGTCATTCAATTTCAGATCTGAAAAAAGAATCTGTTAAAAAGGTTTCTTTAGATTACTGAAAATCCTAACTATGATCACCAAAAGTGCAGACAGAATCCAACACCAAAAGGAGCAAGCTTCATGAATGAGAAGCTAAGTGACTAAATTTATTTTTTGGAATGCACATCTTTCCCAGATCTCTCTTAAATTAGTTCCCTGATATAATTCAACTAAATCGAGATGCTGCTTACTATACCAATCTATAGGGTGGTAAATGAAAACGTATTTGAGCAAGTAAACAAGGCCTAAAAGCAACCCTCAGTGAGAATTATTATCCTAAATGCCCGAAATCATTGTCCCCTGGGCAGGCAAAATAACCTATAAGCAACAGAGAGCAACTGGCAAGAAGTGCTAGTGTGTTTTTATTGTTTTTGCCTCTGATCTGCTGAAACGCCATATTGTCCTATGTCAACAACGCCTGCAAAGGGCTTGTTTGTACTTCCTAAGTTTCTGAGAACATATACAATTGCATATCTCAGGATAAATCAGACTATGTAAGTTGCTTAACGTCTTATCTTCATTTACAACTCTAAGAAACTATCAAAAATAAGAGATGCGGTTAAAATTTCCCCAAAAGAGCAACATTCCTATGGATAAAATAACAGCCATACCTTTAAGTGGATCTAAGGCAGGAGGATATTTGTTTCCATTAGACTTCAATTTCAAGAGCTGCTGAACTGTGTTGGAGAAAGCAGTATCGCTTCCATGTTCAAGAAGCCTGACACAGTCCACTTTTATCTTGCTATTGCATATGCATAAGAATTCTGTATTGTCAGTTTCTCTGACCTCAAAACTCACTCCCGCAGCAGTACCATGGTAAGGCAGTGGTATATTGATGATGCCTGATCCTTTACGTGGAACAGTAGACAAGAGGTAGTCTTCTTCAAGACCACGCTTGGATTTTGGCAGCAGCACATAACCTTGATGGAAATCCGCACCTCTTTGATCTTGCAAGTTACTTCTGCCCGAGGGAGTTTGAGTCATTGATGGCACATCAGGTTTAAGAAGTAGAACAATATGTTGTTTGTTATTGGCAGAAGGTGATTTCACGACAACTCCTAGTAAATGGTCCTGGGCCTGTCAATTTTAAGTCCACAAATTTAGTAACCATGACCAAATGATGAAATGAAAAAGCCTTCACCTTAAATGGTTCAACATGAGTAAGACACTGAAATAAGGAACCTCAAACAAGAAGTAACAGCAAAACCAAACCTAATTATGGCATATATGCAAGGTGGAAAGCAGATTTCCACATCGTCAAGAGGACAAGTTTTTAATTTTACTTTCTCCCCCATGTGAGTTAATGTAGAAAAATAGACAATAGTGCTGAAAATCAAACAGTTTTTTTTTTTTTTTTAATCTTATGCTTAGTTCATTAATTTGCTCCGAATGTTGCAAAAACCATGCATCTTATAGGGGGAAAAAACAATGTACGCTCCAAGAAGGATGATCACCAATCAAGGAAATTATTGCAGATCTGTTGGGGAGGGGGAATATACATGAGAAATTCCTAGCGTGCAAACTTTCAGCAGCATGAACATTAAACTTGGCCCCATAACCAAGGTTTTCAGAAGTTACTGAATACTGACAGAGATGAGCTTCATCTAGTCAGAAGTAAAATATCTTTCTAAGTATCTAAAGAGGTTAATAGTGCCTAACTAATAGTGGAGCACCTATATATGACAGACACTGAAACATTCAAAGAACTAAATTGAAGTAACTCACTGATTGAGATTTGACCACAACCACTCTCCCAGGGGTAAGAAATTGGTGGGCTACAGGAGACTGCATGACAGCTTTTAATATCTGTTCACTGTGTTCCTCAGCTTCTGCATGCATCTCATAGTACTCTTCAATTGCTGGTTCACCTTTAATACATCTGCATGCAAATAGTGTCATCTAAAGTAATGATAAATATCAACCTTGAAAAGAGCTGAACATTTAATGCATCACATGCAAATTGCAACATTTAAAAGCAAGGATAAACATCAACCTTGAAAAGAGTTATACCTGAAGAGATAATGCTAAAAGCCGTTACACCAATGACTAGACTTCTAAAATTTTTTTAAATCAGTGCATTATGATAATGCTACTTACAGCGTGCAATGGTGCATTCTGTCAAATTCAAAACTTAAACAACATTGATTCCCTTTCACAGAGTGCTATCGAAATTACAAGAACAAGTATCAAAAGTGGTATCCACTTTACTGAATCAGAATCAAAAGAAAAATCTTCCTTACATTGTTTCTTTTGCCATAGTTTGTTACTTTCAGCATTTAGAAAAGTAGAAATGCCTTTTATTTTCTTTTATTAGCTGAAAAATGTAAATATGCACTCATGAGCAACACAAGATTCTATGACCAATGCAGCATAATCCCCCAAATATAGAACTTGTCAAGTCACAAATCAGAAACAAGTAGAGACAGATTAGTACTAGTATATAACATAGCAGAACCATCAAAATGTGGATTAACACAAGCAACAAAGCATATTTTGTAGGAAGAAAGCATTCAAACCTTACAGATATGTCGGCAATCAGGTTTTTATCACGCAAAAACTTACTCTATAGTTTTCTTTGGCTGCGCAAGCTTTCGCATTAGAAGTTGTTGCTGCTCTGGAAGTTTCTTCTGAGCATGAAATTCAGCAAAACTCCGTTTCAACATGTCCTCTACCTGGAACAAAGATCCACTTACAGTTTCCAATCAATGTGTATAAACTAACAGATAGCAAAAACTTTAAAAATATTATGTAATATAATTGTATTTTATCAGGAAAAATGACAAAAATCACAAAAGTTCTGCAAAATGACCGCGGGTTTTTGACCATGCGTTTTCAGGTTTGATCCTTTGGATGCAAAAAACCTAAAAACAGAGGCCGAGTGTGTAATTGTCAACAATATTCTTGGATTATTATTAAGTGAATCTCAAGTGTAGCCTTAAAGAGAGACCAACTATTTCGCTAGGTGACAAAATGACAAGGCACAGATCAAAGCTTTCATCATTTTTTTCTTAAACATAAAGAGATCTATTTATCTTTTTGTTCATCAATAATACAAGTTTCTGCACAAGCATCCTCATTTCTGTTCCTCAACACACATTCCAAAAAGAAAAAAACACACTTGCACAAGGTCTAGACAGAGTTCAAAGGGTTTATATCAAATCAAATATCAACCTGACTGACAGAAGAAAAGAAAGAAAATCACAGGAAAGCTGCTAAAAATAAACCATAATACACTAGAGATCATGCAAAGTGACACAAAAAATCAGAGATGTGTAACATCCTAGATTTAAAAGGTCTCTCATCCGTGCAAGGTAAAAAAAAAAATGAAACAGTCATGCAATGCCAAAATTGTGAAGAATGAGCAACATCATAAATTTTCAAATATTTGGATCTCAAAATTGCTAAATAGCAGTGGAAAAATAGCTCCTGTCTACTCCAAAACTATAAATTACCTTCAGTTCTTCCACACGAAGGAGATGCAGGATCATGATATATGTCAATCGGAACTGAGATTCAAGCTTAGTTGGAGTTCCAGTTATAACAAGTTTCAAAACCCCCTCGTCTGGGATTTCATCACGGCACATCACAATAACTGTACCAATTTTATCAAGTCCTCTTCTGCCAGCACGACCTGCCATTTGGGTGTATTCCCCAGGAAGTACCTGTCTAAATTCCTTGCCATCAAACTTCCTTAATGTATCAAAGACAACCTGCAAAATATCTTAATTCAAGTCAAAATCAGATAAAAGAAAGTACCATATAATATAAGAATACTAAAATGCTTAGGTGAAAGAAGACTTATGTTTCCGCAATAAAATGTGCTAACTTGTGTAAAAGCACAAATTAGCATTTGCCAATCATCAATACTTCAAATATAGGCACAAAAAAGAGAGGGCATCTTGTGCAAAATAACAATTTGTAGGCCCATTAGGCCACATTCCATCCAAAAGTTGGTCAGCTGAAGCAGAGCAGACAAACTCAGTCTTGAGTCAATCCAATTAAGCAACCCAATAAGGCAGTCCAGGCCATGAATTATGTAACTGTAATCCTTTTTGGCACCAATAGAAACAACATCACATATCACTCACCGTTCTGGCTGGAGCATTAACCCCCATTGCAAATGTCTCTGTTGAAAACAAAACCTACAACATAAATAATAAGAAGCAGTAACTAATTTGCCCATCTAAACAGTCCAAAAGAAGGCAAAATACGGGCCAAAACAAATCCTAATAATAATACCAAACTAAGATGGATTCCAAAATATTCTCCTATAAACACAAAATGCAGCATCATTTGGAAAGCCAAGAAGTCAAATGAGGACGTCGAACTGCAAACCAGAACAGCAGTTGAACATTTTTACCTTAATAACACCTTGACAGAAGAGCATCTCAACAACTTCCTTAACAATTGGAAGCAAACCTGCATGATGTACACCAATTCCTCTTGAAAGAAGGCCCTGAACTCTGACAACCTATACATCAAATCAAATTAGAAATTCTGAAACAAAAAGGATTTATACAAATTTAAAATTGAGAATGTAGAAGATTAAACCTGAGGTAAGTTACGATCAGATCCCTTTAGCCGTGAAAAAGCTTTATCACAAAAAACACGAATCTCCCTTTTCTCAGAACTACTAGTGAGGTCAGTCCCCGAGATACTGTTAGCTGATTTATCACATTGATTCTTTGAGAAACCAAATATAACCACCTGCATGAAGGAAATAGCAAAAATTGTCAGCAAAGAAAGAATGGGTGTAAACGTAGGGAAAGAAACATTGATTCTATAAACATATTTTTTATTTAAGCATTATAACTAATGAAGCCATCTAGGTAAAAATATTCAGAGAGTCCTCGTTAAATTGGCAATGTAAAAGTGCGTTGATTGAGGATGAACATAAAAGTTAGCAGGAACACCCCAGACTTGACTGTTTCTCAGACTTGATCACCAGAAAGTAAATATCCACTCAAAACAGTCACTAACACAAAGAAACCAATGATACAATGGATCAAACCGGATGCCGGATTGCAGTGAATATTGCAAGTTTTGCGGCAGTTATTAGAACTAAAAATACAACCCATTTAAAAAAAAAAAATCAGTAATCAAGTATAACGCAGAAATATATTTGACAGCACTTTTTCCCGTTCTTTGCCTCTGTTACTTCCAGAAGATTTCTTTAAGTTGTTGGTCTCTTTAAAATTGCTGTGTTTTGATTTCCATTTGTTTAAGATAGGAGAAAACAAAGAAACCAACTGAAAAGTTATCACTGTCATTTCAAATACAAACTAAACCAAACACGTTGCGCATTTAAAGAACATGTAACTTACAGGTAATAATGACTTCTTTGAGAGCTTGTCAATAAGCATCAACCATGTTGACCTCCTAGAGGCCCAGTTATTCTGACCACTACTACTGCTTTGATTCCCCCAACCAGTCCCGGAGTATTTCGCAAAATTTTGTGGACTAGAATGCTTATTTTGTCTTCCTCGGTTAAAAATTTCATGTTTCTGACCTCTAGCCCCATCCTGAACTGCAGAAGACCCAGTATATGAACCAGTAACACCACTAACTGCATTGGAATTCTTTTTCTTGTATGCGTCTCTTGCAGCCTTTAGTCCTTGCGATATAAAAGTTTCATTCTCACATATTTTGTAAAGTTCTCCTGAATAGAACAGGCAATGCTCCAGTGGGACTGGTCTTTTTGTTGTCCTGAAAATGGAACATACAATAGGAAGCTAGTGTCAGAAGTTAACCCATAATGATAGCAAAGATTTTTTTTCTGCACTATCTAAAGTTTCAGCAAAAGCAGCAGGAAGAAAAGGTAAAAAAGAAAACATCAACATTTTGAAAAGAACAAATATTAGCAATACAACTCAAGTACCTAGCTTCAACCACTAGCAAAGACTTATTACTTACCCAGTGACACGAATTTTCTTTTGCTTTGTCCGACCAATCCAATCAGCAAACTCAATTGTATTAGGCACCTATATATTATGGTACAGTGGTGTGTCAGCCATGTGGTGACAGGTATAAAGAGAAACACGAAAGCAATTGTTTTCTTACAGAACAAAACAATTGAAGAACTGAATAGTATAAGTCAAGAATGATCGGTTTAATTGTTAATTTGGAGAAGTGATATTCACAAAAGGGAAACCATTAAGAATATATTCTATTGCTGACGTTCATCACCAATTGTATCTGGTTTCATCAGGCAAGTAATAAAGGGTGCTTCTCACAGACATCCAATTTCTGTCCCCACCATTTAATATAGGTAATCCCAGAAGCAAAGGTGTAAAAGCACCAACAGAACAATTATATGTTACTTAACAACAATATGTAAAAACATTAAGCTTATAGGGAAAGAACAATTATCTGTTACCAACAATATGTAAAGACACTAAGCTTATAGGGAATGGCCAAAGTTTGCAATATATACAAGCATTAAGCTGGTAGGGAACTCTAATGCATGAGTAGAAAGTACCGTGGCTGAAAGAAGGATGATATTAATATGCCTTGGAAGCATGATTATGACTTCTTCCCAAACCACACCTCTTTCAACATCATTCACATAGTGCACCTCGTCAAATATAACCTATGTTCACATAGTCACAACAGAAAGCAACATCTTAGATATTCATACTTAGAAATTATAAAAAGGAACTAACAAAAGCATTCAGCAGCAAAAGAATTAATGAAGCATCAATATAAAGGAATGCCAAATAAAACCCCTTTTACCCATTCAATATCACGAATAATATCTGCACCCCGATAAAGCATTGACCTTAATATTTCAGTTGTCATGATGAGACAAGAAGCCTCTGGCCTCAAACTAACATCGCCAGTGAGAAGGCCAACATCAAATTTCCCACAGAAATCTCTATACTTCTGATTGCTGATTGTTTTAATTGGAGCAGTATACACAGCTCTAGTGCAATGCTGCATGATATGAAAACTTATCAGAAATTGAAACTAAATCAAATTTGGCACAGAACCTCAGAAACTTGAAAATCAAAATGATATGGCCTCTGGTTCTTAATCAGTGTAAAGGATTCGTCACATCTCCAGTTAACAAAAACCAAAACAACGTATATAGATTTACGAGCAAAAACCAAAACAATTATCATACTTTTGATGCCAAGGCAAATGCGTATTCTGCAACAACGGTTTTTCCAGCAGATGTATGAGCCGCCACAAAAACGGACTCTCCCTTTTCCAAATAATAAATAGCCTGTAATCATCACAATAAACAAAATATTCATATGAGCAACTTGTTATAGAAGATAAAGAGATGCCCTTGTAGGCAAAATAGACTGCAAATCATATGCGGAAAAAGGCAAAAAAAAAGAGAACTGATGCAAAGGTTTTATAAGTGGATGAACTTAAGGTAATTACATTATTCACGTGAATAGATACTCCAAAGAAAGAAAGGTTTCTTTGAAGCACTTAAGATACCCTAATTATATTCAGTTCAAGAGATATTCAAGTCAAAATGTCAAATAAAACAAAAAACAACAAGCTCTCACACATGAAAAAATAAAAGTTAATCCAATCGGGTAAAAGGGCACAGCTCAATACTTTTGTAAATGGGAGGAAAAATGTAACAGAGATAAATGACACTTTGACAGTTGTACAAGCTTGAGCAATAAAAAACCAAAAGGATGACATAGACATATAAATGTGTTTTGGATCACTTGATCAGTCAAGATTCCACTAAAGAACAGATTCTTAGTAGAATCTGAATCGTGTAGAGGAATCCGTTTCAATTAAAGGTTTAAAGGATCAGTTATTTTCAGAAGTCTGGCAACATTATTTCCTATGCTATCCATAATATATCTATTTCATTCAAATCGTAAAATAAATTTTCAAGGTAGGTACCTCCTTCTGGAATGTATCCAACTCAAAAGGAAATTCAATTGCCATGTCAGGGACTAGATCATGAAACTGATCTGCAATCCATTCACTACCTTCACTAACAGCCCAAGCCTGTAAATAAATGGTTTCACTAACCAAAATCAATATCAAAAGGGCATAATAATGAAGAAAGGCTAAATAGAAAGGAGAGTGTTCCATATGTGACAAATTGATGTAACTGCCTTCCGACTACTTAACCTCTTTTTGTTGCTGACCACCCATGTCACTGCTCTCATCTAATTTTTCAGTTTCAACTGATAAAATCTCATCCAAAGGAGATGATCCAGTATCAAGATCATTGAGAACATCAGCCTGGTTTGCTTCAGCTTCTGACTTAACAGAACCAGATTCTGATGAATGCCCTCCTATCCAGATTGCATTAGCAACAAAACCAGTGAATTAATTCAGCAAATAAGAGGGAAAAAAGTGTCAGTCAAAAAAAATCTTCATGGACCATAACTTGCAAACCATTTTTGAACATGAGTACAATGGAAGTTAAACGTTCTTTCACAGGCTAAAAGTTCCTAGCATTTCTTACATGAGTAGACTAGAAAACTAAAATGGAAGAAAGCAAGATTTCAATTAATTACCTGTCTTCAAAGGGTGCAGGTCACATATATTAAATACAGAGAAAGGTCAATCTTAAGCAATGTAGACATAAAGCAGAACTTTTTTTCCAAGGCAGCTTCAAATAGTGTACCCAATTGTTGAAAGGATCCAAAGGGATTGGGCCAACCACATGCAACTTAATGTTATTCCAAATAAAAAGAAGAAAAAAAAGAAACATTCATAATTACCCTATAAAGCCAAGATCTTAGCATAGACCTGGATTACATATACAAAATTCCAGTCATGATAACAATATAATCCTTTTTTCAAAAAATAGCCCAACCGAATTTTAAGTGAATGTATAATCCACTAAATATAAAACTTTAGCAATCAGGCAACCTCTAGATCAAGACCAACCCTGACACATCACAAGTCAGTTTAAAGGCCTAAACTTTTTTTACTATCATCCGATAACTCCTCCACCCCCCAAAAAAAGAAAATAAAATAAAAAATGCTTGCACTCCTCTCTAATGGCAACTAAATCTCAATCATGTGCAGATACAGTTTATTTTTCATCAGCCAAACAAAACCAAGGCAAAGCTCTTCAAGTGTCTACATACGTTTTTGCCCATGAGACCACAACTTTAAGCACAAATGAAGAGAGCATAGTTCGAGTCATGCATACCGTCTTTGTCAAATTCAGCAACATCCACTTCCCAGGCTTTCTTGAACAAGTCGTCAAATTGTACAGACAAATCACTCTGAAAACACCATGAAGATGCAAAGCACAGATTAAACATAAGACAATGAACCATTATTCATAAATGTTTCTGGGGAAATTCACGTATATGACATTTGTACCATTGTTGTGATATTACCATTCACCAGGTTTAAGTACATTCAATCTCGACAATATGTATGCAAAACAAAGTCCAGTAACTAACAGATTGGTAGTCGCGTCAATAGGTAGTTTCAATGGGAATAAAATACAGTGATGCAAAACACTAACCAATTTTCCAACTGATGTGTTATTTTCTGCACTTTGGTCCTTGTAAACAGTCCATGAGCAAGTATGTGCCTTCGGAATTGGACATGCAAAAGAATTAGGAACAAACAACGGTAAAAAAAGACCTTCTGATTTAAAAGGAAAAAAAATACTTCAAGTTCAATGACTTATTAATAAGATTACCGGAAGATCACCAAGGTTTAACCCTTGCTTAAAGCCTGGAGGAATTGTCTGAGCAGGACCACCATTTAGCACCTCTCTAACCCACTCACCATTAGATGCACCATCAGGAAGAACCCTCTCTACAGATTGATCCTCCAAGCCTCCTGGACGAAAAGGGTGGTTATTAATGCTTCCTCTCACAATATCTTTGGCACCACCACCAAACGCGCGTGTAAAAGAACTAGGCACTTCACCCCCAACCACTAGTTCTGATACGTCCACCTAAACAATATAAGATTCCAACTCTGCTTATTAAAAAATATATATAGAAGTACCATGAAAAGGAAATCCTACACCACTAATCAATGCCAAAAGGCATTCAAAATATAATATTAGCAATTGCAAACCACACCTGCATTGAATTAGGCTCCCACTTTCCTTCAGTTGATCCATCCTTACACCGTCTGAAAGGTAATTCCCAGACTGGAACCATTACAGTTCTTGGCATTGATGGCTCCAATGGTATCTTCGCCCTGGCAAACCAGTCAAAATCCCACTGCTTTCCAGCTTTTTCAGGAGAAAAAGCATCCTCGTCCAATCTAGGTAGAAGATATTTCTCCTTTATATGCTCTTTAATCGATTCAGGTGTTTCCCTCGGAAACGCGGGTGGCTGAAACACACATGGAAATAGAAAACTAAGTTACTAAAAAACCCTAGACACCGGCGAAGCAACTCTTAACTTAAACCTTTTCGACAAAAAAGAAGAAAAGAAATGTAAAAATCAAAAAATAGCTAACTGTTTGGATGTTATAAAACTGGAAAAAGAAATTTACAAGAACAAAGTCGGGGAGAGATTTGATAGGGTTATCGTGCTCCTCGGTGTAGAGAGGCTCGACTCTGAGGTGGCCGCTGTAACCAGAGAATCCAATACGGAAACTGAACCCATTTGCTGCTTGGATCGGTTTCATTTGCCAGTGCTCAGATGTTCCGGGAATTGAACGTGTTGCAGGGAGGTTTAGTGTGTGGTTTTTGATTCGAAAGCTTTTTCGCGGGTTTTGTCTAAAGTTTAGAAAAGGGAAAGCATTGATTTTCGGAGCACCGGCGTGCGCGTGCACTGAGCAGGGTTTGGGACTTTAGGGCCCTCGTTTGGCTGCTAGGAACTCAAAAATTTCCCATGGTGTAAAATTAAGAGAAAATAAAGCAACATTGGGATTTTGGAACGTTTTACGTGATTGAGCCCAACTGAACGACATTGGGCTTAAGTACTGACAAAACCAAACCTTGGACTGAATTCGGCAAAATTTAAGAACCCCAACCGCTCCAACTCTAGCCTCAAAAGTTATCTTAAATAGAGGCCCATTCCCGCTAAATATTCGGTGAAACCAACCCCCACCCCCCCCCCCCGATACAGAGAGGGAGAACATGGAAAAACCCAAAGAAAAGGAAAAATTGAATCCAGTTCTTTCAGTTCTCGCTCGCCTCATCCATCATTTGCCAATCAACTTCAACTACGTTTGACCGAAATCGGGAAATCAAATATTTGATTTGAGGTATAATAAATTTCTTCTGATTTCTTCTTCTTTTTGTCTTTTAATCTATTGTTTGTAAGATTTCTACGGTCTACTTTTCC
>JBBYHM010000013.1:3415717-3437606 GCA_038381775.1 Adansonia rubrostipa
AGAAAAAAAAAATAAACCAATGGAATGACCAAAAAGCCCACGGAGCTGAAGGGGAAGAATTCAACCCAATTTTAATGCACCCATCACGTCCGCTTCTCCAGAAACTTCTGTCAGCCCTTTCCTATATATGAAATCTTTTTAGCCAATTCTTTTTATGTCTTCTAAATCTTTAGCTGCCTAAACGGAGCAAATCCTCCATATCAAGAAAAGGCCGACGAGAGATATAAAGGACTCGATCGTCAGCGTTTAACAGTTCATCTCTTCAAAGGTGACCTATTGACTGTAATCTAATTTATTTCCATAAAATTAATCAATTTTTATTTGTTGTTTACATAATCGATCTGTATTTCTTGGAAGGTTTTTTTTTTTTTTTCAATGTATAATTATTATTTGTTCGTTGAATTTGAAATTCCCTTCTTTTTATGATGAGAGATATGTTTGTCCTTAAATTATTTTTTTTTTGATTACTTGCTAAATTGAGAGTTAATTTGAATCTTGTTTCCTCCAATAACAAAATTTTACAATAACAAGTAAAAATTCACTTTTAATATAATATTTGGCAACAATTGGTTAATTTTTTTTTTATCTGCAGCTATAATAAAAGACCGACCTAATTACTTATATCAATATATATAATATTTAAATTCTAAGAGTCTTACCTGTTATTAGTTTTCTCATTTAACCAGGTAGGTGAAATTTAAAGGAAATTTTTGGTCTAAAATTTCTGATCAATCGGTTGTATATCAGAATGTGGTGAATTTTGATCTTTTGAGTTAAGAAAAAAAAGTTTTCTTCTTTGCCCAATGGAAACGCTTTTCAAATATGAATAAATTATGTATTTACATTATAAAGGAGAGGCTGTAACTAAAGTTTTCTGTTTGGGAATTAAAGTACTGAGCTGTATATTATGTTCATCTTGCCAGATGTCCTACCCTAGGAGGTCAAGCTATTCTCGTTCTCCTTCACCGTACAAGCGGTACAGCAGGTCTGTCTCAAGATCTTTGTCGAGGTCAAGGAGTCGTTCGAGGTATTGTTTTATTCGTCTAGTTCTGATTTGCTGCTTATGTTGTTTTTTCTTCCTCGAAATTTTGATATGTGTTTTGGCCATTTTATTTTATTTTTTGTTCTTTTTGATTGTTAGGAGTGCTGAAAGTGATGTTGAAAATCCTGGGAACAATTTGTATGTGACAGGCTTGTCACCTCGGATCACCAAGAGAGAACTAGAGAAGCATTTTGCAAGTGAGGGAAAGGTTTGGACGAGTACAACTTTCGATGTTTTTATTTTAGTGTTCGAATTTGTGAATATTGGCTATCCACCCAAAAAAAAAAAAAGATTCATTTCATTTGCAAATTTTATATATAATTCGACCTTTTCTATATGGTCCAGCAATATTTATATGCGCTTTTGGAGTTCTTATAATGAGGAACTTGATTTATAGGTGGTTGATGTTCATCTTGTGGTTGATCCTTGGACAAGGGAATCTCGTGGTTTTGGTTTTGTTACAATGTCAACTATTGAAGAAGCTGAACGCTGTATTAAGTATTTGAATCGCTCTGTTCTTGAAGGACGTGTCATCACGGTGGAGAAGGTAAAAGATTCAGAGTCCAGTTTCATCGTTGATTAGTGGCTGCTTTGATAGTTATTAGTAATTGATCCTTGCTTAAATTGCATAAGAATTATGGATGGGCGGTTACTATGAGTTTGAAAGTTGTTTGCTTCTTTCCA
Source organism: Adansonia rubrostipa (assembly GCA_038381775.1). Lineage (NCBI taxonomy): Eukaryota > Viridiplantae > Streptophyta > Magnoliopsida > Malvales > Malvaceae > Adansonia > Adansonia rubrostipa. The sequence continues at coordinate 3,417,444 of JBBYHM010000013.1, forward strand.
CTTGAAGTTTTTGTGGCAGCAGGTTTAGCTGTTTGTAGAAGCTCTTCTCCAAATTCCAAAAGTCTTACATCTAACCAAACAAATCAAACACAACAACAAGAAACAGACTGTTAGGGTTGTATGCCCTGAATTTCTCTCTTTATTTTAACTGTTATGACTTTTGCTGTTTCAATTCTTTTGCATGTTGATTCAAATTTATAACACGAATTTTGGGGAAAAGAAAAAGAATAAGTAAAAAACAACTCTTCTGGCACCTCTTATTTCTGCACTTTTCATAATTTCACTATCTAATGCTTTGAGTCGTGTTTACTGCAGGCCAAGAGGCGTAGGGGCAGAACCCCTACTCCAGGAAGATATTTGGGGTTAAAAACCATTCGTGGTATGTCTCCTTTTCGTTAGTTTTGTAATTCTAAGTGTTTTAGTTGGTTGGGTTACTTGATATTTTTGAGCCAACTAGATTATGTTTTATAATTTTCTTCTTTGCATACAGGGCATCACCGATCACCAAGTTACTCGCCTCGTCGATCTCTGAGTTATTCTTCTTATTCAAGGAGCCGGAGTCAGTCGCCTCGGTATTCATCTGAGAGTAGGAGCAGATCTTATTCCTCTTGGCGCAGGTCGTACTCACGTTCTCACACCCCTTATAGCAGATCACCAGATGACCGCTACTACAGAAGACGTGACCATTCCTACTCCCTCGATGATCGATACTATAGAAGGCGTGACAGGTCTTACACGCCATATGACCGTTACTACCGTAGGCGGGATCGTTCCTACTCACCTGATGATCGATACTATAGAAGGCGGGATCGTTCCTACTCGCCTGATGATCGCTACTATAGAAGGCGGGATCGTTCCTACACACCAGAAGACCGTTACAGTAGGAGACATGACAGGTCCTACTATGATTCAGAGGATGATCGATACTATGGAAGCCATCGTTACCATTCTGTTTCTCGAAGCCCTATACCACCGCGGTCAAGGAGAAGTTCTAGGTGGAGCTGCTCACATAGCGTCAGCCCCAAGCGAAGGACCAGCTCAAGGAGGAGCTATTCACGAAGCATTTCCCCACTACGTAGGAGAAGCTCCAGGAGTTCCGGGGAGGGAGGGTCTCGTGACAGCTACTCTAGAAGTAGAAGTGCAAGTCCGACTTCCAGATCTGTTTCGAGAACAGTTACTCCTAGGTCTGATCCTTCATCTTGAAGGATAGTGAAGAATATAGCTACGCTGCTGCTCTAGTTGATGTATATTGGTTTTTCAATAATTGGCTTTGTTTTTAGGGATTTTATAATTAGCGTTGTGAAAGTGGATCATCTTAAGAACTCATTAATTAAATATTACTAGAAATTTGCTCTACCTCTTTTACAGTCTTTTTATTCGATGAGTTTCCTGTTTGGCTTGAACACTTGAGGTTTTTCGGGGAAAAAATCGTGCACAAAACAGGGCAAGGCAAAATTTTTCAACGGCTGCACCGATGCCCTAACATATGGCAAATGCGAATGAGTGAATTGCCAGTCAAGATTCAAATTGTGGTCACCACTCGTTTTTTATGATTTTTAATTGCATTATATTTATGACGATTGTTAACGTAAAAATATTATTAAAATTAATTATAATAAATATTTTTTATATTTATCATAATTATTAATGTAAAAAATAATATTAAATATAAATATATAAGATAACATAATAAATATTGATTATAGATATAAAAAAGAGGAACAGAAAAAATCACTGTAAATTAAATATATGTCATCACGTAGTATGTAATGACTGTAATGATGAAACGAGTGTATCGCAATAAATATCTCGATTGATTAGAAAAAAAAAACCCGAAAACTATTCACACCTCCACTGTCAGCCAATTTTAAGCAGTTCCCAGAAAATAAAGTCAAACCCAGAAAGTAAACTGACTAGTCGGCATGCAATAATCGTCACTGCTGCTTTTACATTAAAGTTTACTTTAGGGAATAATAGATTAATATCCCAAAAAAAGAGAAAGAGAAAGAAGCCTCCTAAGCGTTGCTAACTATTTTTTTTTAAAAAAAAAAGAGAATAAAATGTGTAGAAGTTTTAATAAATACGTAAAACATAACTTCAATGGTTGAAACTAACACCTTGCTGCAACAAGCTAAGTGCAATAAAGCTTCTGAGTTATATTATATATGTGGTGGAAATTAAGAAACAGGGCTTCAGGCTAAAGACAAAACGATTTTGGAAATGTGAAGGGTTCTCTATTTGCACCCTAGATGGCAGTTTTACGTTCATCTCTGCGCAATTAATTTTTTTCTAGATTCAAACTCAGACTATCCAACTTACATGTTAAAAAAGACTATGCCACTGATGCTGCTGCTATGCTCCTCATCTTCCATCCCTGCAGCAATTCATTTTTTAGATTTTACAGGTCAACCAGAGAGATCGAGGTCAACGCCATCATAAAGAGATAGATACATAAATTCATGACTGAATAGAAGAAACAGGTCGGCAAATGAAAGACTTCCAGCATTTTATCACTTCCTTTCAACATTTTATTTATTTATTTCAGTTAAACCTTGAATGCAAGGGATAATCAGATTCTCAGCACAGTCGGGACAGCAAAAATCACGTACTGTACATTTCTTTTGGCTTTATACAGGAAATTAACAGGAGGATTTTTTTATTTTACAGATTCTACCACTCTGCATTCTCTATACTCGACAAGTTTTGCTCCTTCTGTTGCACTAGATGACTCAGCACGCCTCATCAACTAAGGTTTTTACGACGAGATGTCTCAAAACTTGTTCATGAATCTGCAGACAATAAATTATGCATGCAACCGATTACCAAAATAAAACAAAGGTACAGGGTTAAGCTAGCAAAGCAACCAGTCAGCTAATATATATAGATTATGAAACTAATTACAAAGCTAATAATCCAATAGTTTAAGCATCCTGTTATTACAAATTACCATTCACATATGCTGTCTGGTAGAGACTAAGCAATCATATCACGGAGTTCTATAATGCAGAATCGTTCATGACCTTAATACTAGTTTGAAGGCGTTTGGGGCCGTATTCAACATGCAGAATCATTAGAATACAGGCTAGGATACTGACCAGTTTCATCAAAGTTGACTCTCTCTCCGGTGGAAAATTTATTGTAGAAAAGAGCCGCAAGAATGTATAAGAGTGAAGTGAGCAACAAAAATCCTTGGAATGATCCTACCAACTCGACAAAGAAACCAGCTCCAACTGTTCCCAAAATAGCAGCAAATGTTCCGGCAGTATTCGACAATCCTAAGGTCAGATAAAAGGGATCATTATTTAAACATAGCCAAAACTGTATCCCCCTGCACGCAAAAACAAATACGGAAATCTCTATTTTTTTCATTAGAAAAGCAATATGCTCCTAATAAATTCATTTGTTACTAATTAGAAGTAAGATCAAATTACTATGCTCAAGAGCATTTCTTCATAAACAATACAGGAAATCCATGTACCAAAAAAATTGTTTTAAGTGTTTATCAATTTACATTTTTGTCAATAAAAACAGGCAATGTACTCACGTATACCCATTCTACCAGGCAATGCACACAATGAATCAAATAGTGGAGTCAACATCCTATATTAAGAGCTTAAGAATATGCCTTCAAAGCAGTGGTACCTAATTTATACTTTGGTGGAAAAATTAACACAAACTGTTTACATTTGCTTAAGGGAGTTTGCTTTCCAACTTTTCAGCTGAAGAAAAAAAATCAAACAAATATTACATATCATGCAAAAAAAAAAAAAATCATACCATGTAAAACACCGGAATAATGTGGAGCAATCTCCTGGTAACAGAAAAAAAAAAAAAAAAAAAAAGGGAGAAAGTTAGAAGAAAGAGAATAATTCATTCTAACTTATAATTTTTTGGTGGCAATCTGACCTGAAGGTTGACAAGGAAACCGCAATGACTGAACGCTTTCAGTCCTACAGTTAAACTAAGCCATGCGGATGCAGTTGATGGACTTTTTGCAGCAGTTAAACCAACCAGAGCAATCGCAGGACCAATAAAACCAATGGACTGCAGATAAAACACAGATTGGATGCTTAATGAGCTAGAAAAGAAGTCAGAACCAAATCATGACAAGCAAATGACCATCAAAAGAAAAGAAGCTAAAAGCACACTGAAAGACGGTATAAGAGACTCATTTCTAAAGTTGATAGCATCATTTTCTTTGAACATTACCTGCATGACCTTGCGAGTCAAAGTGATACTAGTACCATTCCTAATCAACGTGTCTGACCATAAACCAGCTAAGTATCCTGTCAATGCCATCATGCTCCATGGAACAGCACTAAACCATGCTGCTTGTCTGAGATCAACATGATGAACCTATGCCAAAATGTTCCTTATTTGCACCTTATAACAAGACTATATTCTTGCACACGTCACACAGTGAACAGCACATAGTTAACTTGTTTCCCTTACCGAGTTAAAGTAGATAGGCATCCATGAGAGAATAACAAAAAAGCCCTGGAAAAATGATTTTGTAAACAGGTGAGAGTACTTGGAGATCATAAACTAAGTGAATAAAAATATATACTCTAATGAGAATTTTTCATTGCTGGAGAATTATTTTTTCCATGTCAAATAATGCATCCAAATCCTAAACATGTGTGCATTAAGCGAAAAAAGAAAAAAAAAAAAAAGGCCAAAAACAATTAAATTCCTTTGCGTTAGGGTAGGGGATGTGGTGTTGATATGTTGTTGGACAAGGCAAGGCAACAGCAACTTGTTTGAACTTGAATAGCATTTTACAGCAGAATGTTCAGAGTCATAGCACATTTAGAAATTTATCAACATTATCATGTAAGACGCTACATGGAAAAGAATGTCCGTTACCCAGCTATGCATGGCATTTGCAACAATAAGGGACCATGTTGGCATTTTAGAAAGCAGTCTTCTGAATGGAGGGATCATTTTGGTCTTAGGTTTGTTTTCCACTGCATGAGATTTCTGTCTCCCTTTCATTATGTAATCCAGTTCATATTTTGATATCTGGGGACTTCGGTCAGGAGTACTTGATGTTGCAGATAACCATACTAAAACCCAAAGAAATCCGCATAGTCCAAATATCACAAATGGTCCGAATATACCACCTTGGGACATGAGAATTGGGGATAAAGTGAGTCCTATAGCATTTCCAAGCTGAAAACCAGCCATTGCAATTGCAACAGCCCTGGCACGTTCTGTTGGTGGAAACCATCTAAAAGAAAAGGTTTGCAGAAATTCTTCAACAATTTGGCTTGCATATTGTGATTACAAAAATGAACTAGCTCTAAGGCACATGATTTAAATCATCAATTCATGGTGATCATCATCAAACGGTAAATATAAGCAGACCATCAATACCTTGCTATCATGTTGTTCATGCAAGGAAGAGCCACACCTTCTGCAACACCAAGCATAGCTCTTGCAAAAAGTAAAGCCAATATAGAGTATTCGGCAGCCCAGGGTGTCAGAAATGTAGCTAATGACCACAACGCCACTCCGCATGCCATTACAACCTTACCACCATAATAGTCCACTAATGTCCCTCCTGCTATTGGAGAAATCAAGTATCCCCAAAGAAAGGATGACTGCAACAATTTGTAACATTCCACAGGCGAGCACTTAGTTTTAAACCATTAATATTATTCTTAAAAAAACCATGCATCCAATTTGACTACAAAATAAAAACCAATTGACTAGGAGCTTAGTTGTTCTACCAATTAGAAGAACCCAAAGTAACAAACATGTCTGCAATTTAAGGCTCGCCTTGGTTGTTAGCTTTAATACTTGCACTTTGCTTCCTACAAAGTCTTTAAAGGGCAAAACTAAATGGTTGAAGAGAAAATCATACAATTGATTTAAATTGTATCATGCCAATTGATTAAATTTTGCTACAAAATTTAATGCATTTACAATCAAACAATTTAATTTCTTCTAAATTCAAATGCTTATGAGTTTCTTTAGCAAATTATAGTGTAGTCCAGTATCATTTGAATGTCAAAACTAACAAAAACCGACTCAACAGAGCCAAAACAAATTTCTTAAAAGCGCCACCTGAACAATGCCGGAAAACGACCGGCTCCATCCATGAGCAAGTGACAACGGTACTATCGCCACTGACATCACGACCCGATCCGCATTACAAAGCGCCAGAGCTAAAGCCAGCATAGCGACCACTTTAACACGCTCGGACGTGATAAACTCAGCGAAGCTCGACGACTCAACTCCACCTTCGTTCGGCAACGAACCGAACTGAGCATCGTCGGACGAAAATCTAATTCGATGAGATAGAATACTTCTCGAATCACCCGAGTCATGTCGTAGCTGAGGCTGAACACTCACACCGGTCCTCGAATTAACATTTCCAAAGCATTTAACTTTTGAAGATTCGATCAAATAAGTACTTAATTGAAGCGTAGAAGGCTTAGCATCGATAAATTTTGGGTTTTTAAAGCTATTAAGAGTGAAATTGCCAACCGGTCTATTGAAACAGAGTGTTGAGTTCATCGTTGAAGTGACCGCCGACTGCTGATTTGAGAATCTACAGCCGCCTTCTTTTATTGTTTATACACGGTAATCGTTCAAAGTGACTTAACTACCCCTACCTTCCAGTAAACTATGGTAGGTATATTCGTGAATTTTAGGAAATTGTAGGGATAAATTTGGACGTTTGGTAAACCGTTTAATTTCTTGTGATCTTATCGGTAACTGAAATTAGATAGGTTCTCTCTTATCCTCTTATCGTGCGACGGACTCAAATTATTTGTTGATCAACGAACTGGAATTAGTTTGATCCAGGTTCCTTTGTCCTTTTTTTTTTTATAAACTATGGTTCGAAAAAGATATCAGGAAGTCAAAACCGGTAAATTCCAATTTCAAATACGAGTAACTTTGGATTTTTTTCTTAATTGGTTGGACGCTACGTGTTCGTTGAAATGGCTGACTGAAACTATTTTTTTTTCCTCAAAATTTTCAGGTTTCGACTTATTGAAATCGATTAATGCGGACAAGTATTTGAGGAAGATAGGATTAGGCAAAGAAGACTGTCACTTCTGGAAACAAGTTGGGAAGGCATTGCTATGCACGTACACCCTCTTCGGCGTCGCTTGGCTTTACAACGAGACTTCCCCACTGGGGTGGTGGACGCTGAAGCCTAGGCCAAAAGAAGAAAGAGAGCTAGCACATTTATATGAGCGGAGAGAGTTTCCTTATCCCGGTGATGCTGAGGCAATGGAAGAGTTTATTGCTAAGGGAGGCATGATCGGAACTACGATTGGTCCGAAAGGGATCATCGAAACGGATAAAGATTCATTTAGTTATCAGAAGGAGATGCAGAACAAGAAGTTCGAGCAGGGAGCAATGAAACTGTGGCTCAGGATGAGGAATGAGGTTATTTCGGAGCTTCAGGAGAAAGGGTTTGATGTTGAGTGAGTGATTTCTGCTATATAGCATTCAGGTTGTTAAGTTTATTCCTTACTTGAAAACGTGAGGATTTTGCATTGCATTGATTATCTTTGTATCTTATTTGTAGATTGAGTGTCTTGAAGATCAAGTTATGTTTCATTATAAATGCTGAATTTTTTTTTCCTGCTTGATATGAGAAGATCTCTACAAACCTTCTTAAGCTAAGCACGCAAGGCTCTGGTTTTTACTGTAAAACAGAGCATAATCAAAACGGACAATTTCTGTCCTTGTCTTGTCCACTTTTACACTATAATTTTTCCATTGTATTAGCCTTCATCTGGAATGTATTTCTCCTTTTAAGGGGAATTTCCGAAAACTTTCTTAGCAAAAAAGTGAATCACAGATCTCAACATGAATATCGACAGACGTGGAATTCTAGAACTTGAAAGCTATAAGAGACATGAGGAAGCCTTCTCAAGTGTTAACTGCTGTATATATAGCAATAGGGAGAGGGAAGGAGTGGGGTACATAATACAATTTAGTTTGGCAGAAAAATTTTTACTGTGGCTTCAGCATGGTATCAACGAAGAGTGCCCACTGGCCTTTTATACGTGTACCATTTCGCAATCAACAGAAATGCTCCTAAGTTTAGTACACTCAGCACTGCCAAGAGCCAGAAAAAGTAATGAATATGGCCGTAATTTAAGTTATCTGGTATCCATCCGAGCTTCCCGTTCCTAGCGGTTATGCTTGTAACAATAGTCACAAGTAGAGAGCTCAAGTAGTTACCAAGTGCAATGGTGGTGAGTTGCAGAGCCGAGCAAAAACTCCTCATGGCATCAGGTGCTTGCTCGTAGAAAAATTCCAACTGCCCAATGAGTGTGAAAACTTCTGCGCAGCCTATGAGGAAATATTGTGGAACTTGCCAAAATATTGTCATGGGCATTTCCTTGAGCTCGTAGTAATTGTGCCTCCTCACTACTCGGAGTCTTTCGAGTTCCAAAATTGCTGCAACTACCATGGCGAATATTGATATGAAAAGGCCAATGCCCATCCGCTGAAGTTGAGTTAGGCCATTCCTGTGGCCAGTGAATTTTCTTGTCACTGGGACGATTATTCTGTCATAGATTGGCACCCAAAAGATCACACTGAGGGTGTCAAATATCGAAAGTGATGCTGGTGGGATCTTGAAGTTGGAATTGCCGACATGAGTATTCATTCTTTCACCTTGCAACACAAATAAATTGCTCATCTGACTGTAGACAGCAGCAAAGATGATCCCAGTGGCCCATATGGGAAGCAAGCGAATGACAGCTTTTAGCTCCTCAACTTGAGTAACTGTGCAAAGTCTCCATGGGTTTACTGAACCCTTTATGTGGTCTGATTCAGTTTCCACGGCCGCTTTGTCGAAGAAACTGAGGATTACAACAGCTACCTTAGAGACTGAACATGGAAACCATGAAAAAAAAAAAAAAAGCACTTGGCAGTAAAGTGTATCTATCGACATGCACTGAGCACGCCGAAAATCTGAAGTTGAAATTAATTTGAATATTGAGAGGAAGTTTGAAGATTGAATTACATGAATTGCAAGTTTAAGCTTGATGTTCGAGCACTAACCTAAGATCTTGTGTGTGGTCAATCTTCCTGCTTCCTTTGATATTGGATTCCGCATCCGCAGTCTCATACAGAAGAGACTTATCAGCAGGTACTGCCAACCGGAATTTCCTGAAGGATGCCACCAGCACTTGACAAAGTCGCGTGAGAGGGCTGCCTCCAGGCTTTTGGTTGCGGTACAAACAAGTACCTGAAAAGAAAAAAGCAACAGCTATTGCCATGGCAATGGCAGGGATTCCGAAACCCCATCCCCAACTCACATTATCCTGTACCCAGACCAGCACAGAAGAAGCAATTAGAGCACCAATATTTATGGAAAAATAAAACCAGTTGAAGAAAGAGCTCTTGTGTTTCTTCTCTGCCTTGTCGGTGTCATCGAACTGATCTGCTCCATATGATGAAACACAAGGCTTAATTCCTCCTGTTCCCAGTGCAACCATGTAAAGTGCTACAAAGAACACAGCACTTTGCGTCATGGTTGGGTCGCAGTTATCTTCAGCATAACACCTTGGCCTGATGCCACGTACAGTTGCAGACAATGCCAGTAGTGTCATTCCCTGTGTGAAAATCATAAATGATAACTCTACTCTGTTTTACAAGAATCTGCAGGACAAGCTTACTGGTATTTTTCATGTGATGACTAGAACTTACAAAGACATAAATGATTGAGAAAAGGGCAATCGTCCAATATCTTCCCAGGTAAGCATCGGCCAGAAATGCTCCGATCAACGGTGTGATGTAACATGTTCCACTCCAGTTCTGGTTATTTCTAGTAGCAACAGAACTACGTTGATTGAGTTGATGCTTGAAGTAGCGAACCAGATTGCTGCTCATCCCATAGTAGGCCAACCTTTCAGAACATTCATTTCCTGTTTTGATTAATGATAGATTTGATAAGCATATCCATCTTTGACTACACATTTACCAAATATAAAAGTGGTTGATTTTTTATAATTACCAATAATAAAGGGACAGGCTTTCCAGGTTCCAGTTTTCCTTTTATTGGCAGCGTTTCCTTGGTAATCCACGGTTCCATCTTTCGTGTAAAAATCATCTTCAGCTTCAGCCATGACTTTCCAGAAAACTTATCTTTGCCAGCTTATCGAGAATTAACTCAGAAGCACAAGGGCAGCGAACTTGAAGATGTAAGCTATATTCACTGGAAAAAAAGAAATATAGAAAGCTCAATTGCCAGTTTTCAGTTCTTCCGATCTGCCCCATGAATGTTAATCAATGTAAATCTATTCAAGAATAGAACCAAGAATCCCAAAGCCCAATAAATCCATTTAACCTTTATATCTTCGAATATGAAAAACCAAATTCGTAAAACCAATAAACAAGAGAAGATCAAGTTCTTCAAACACCAAAAAGAAAAAAAGAAAAAAAGAAGCTAAAATGGAATTAAAATCACAGGATAAACAAGCCTGATGCTGATCCAGGAGTAGAAGAACAACCACCAGAACAAGCTAGGAAAAACTTGTGTCAGGATCTTACTCGATCTTCATCAAGTTGCGTAAGCCACCTCAACTGGATAGTGGATCCAGCTAAAAGCTTATAATCTCCTAGTCAAACCTTATGGTCAATGTAAATCTTCATAAAGATTCAAATCATGACTTGAATAAGTTGAATCTTTTGACTAATTTTTCGTCGACAACGATGATTGATTAGAGGTTTTAGTGTGCACGGTATAATAATGGAAAGAAAGTCGTACTGGGAATGGTTGACAGTGAAAGATTCCAAAAGATCATAGCCGCACGGATTAAACCGCTTCGATATGCACATAGAAGAATATCTTTTTTAATATAAAAAAAATTAAGTGAAAGAAAACTAGTTTGTCTTACTAAAGGTCAAAGTATGCAGCAGCAAAAATTATAAATTATTTTATTAAAAAATATATTTACAAACAAAAATAGAATCTAAACTTTGTGTAGATAATGGATACTTTTATCATTTCAATGTCCAACGTGGGCCTGTTCTATGAGCCTCAACATTCACATTGTGGCTATTGTTGGTTTTGATGTATAGGTTTGGGTTTGAGTATAATATATATATATTTTATTGATTATATTAATAAAATTATTTTTATTAAAATTTAATTATAAAAATATAAAAATATTATGTAAAATTTTTAAAATTTTAATATTTTTAATAAAAAATAAATTTATAAATTAACTTAAATCTAATTTAAATTTAGATAAAAAATTAAAAAATTTTGAATCACGATATAATTCTCACTTGTGAACGCTTTTAAATATTTTTATTAAAATTTAATTATAAAAAATATAAAAATATTGTATAAATTTTTTAAAATTGTAATATTTTTAAATAATAAAATAAATTTATAAACTAATTTAAATTTTGATAAAAATTTTAAAAAATTTTCTTCTCACTTGTGAACACCTTTAGAGCAAACTTAAGATGGAAAGCTAGAATTGCAGAGAAATGGGTTGCAAGAGACCAAGTTTGGGTGGGTTTTGGTTATAATGTGGTGGGACTGAGGCCAGCCCAAGAAAAAACGTGGGTCCTTTTAAACAAATAACGCATCATGGATTGAAAAGAGGAATTAAGTGAATTTATCTTTGTTAGAACATATCAACAAATACAATTTGGTGGGTGTATGATTTCTTTATTTAATGAGTTCCTCCTTTTAAGTATTAAAAGTTGGCCCAACAAACATATTAACAAACACTGTCCAACCTTTTTCCCCATGTTTCAATTTATTAGCATGCTTCACATGTTTTGCAAGTAAATACTATAATAAATTAATATTATTTACTTTATTATAACTAATTTATTATTAAATATTTTTTTGTTTTTGATATCAATATATCAACATATTTTTTATTTTAAAAAATTCAAAAAACTATCTTTTTTTAATAAAAACAACTACTTATATAACTAAATGCTCTTTTGTAAAAAAAAAAAAAACACTATTTTTAAAACACCTTTCACCTACTTCATGGGTATACCAAATTCTAATATTAAGATGAAAACATATATATGATTTTAAGTAAGCATTATATATATATATATATAATTATTTTATGTCACGAATGTGAAATTTTTAAAGTTTAGAAATCGGATTAGTAAAAAAATTACATAATATCTTTCGTAATATATAAAAAGTAAGAAATAAACTAAAAAAAGTGAGACATGTGATAATATCTTAATCTTACTTATTGAATTAAAAAATTACAATATACCATATAAAAAACAAATTATATATATTTTAATATTATACAATTCAATTATAGTCTAATTTTTGTGCATAAACCTGCTGCCAATTTTGATTCTTTCATTCCTTGTTTAAAATAAAAAAGGGAACACCTTAACTTATAATTAAATTAATTAGAAACTCATTTTTTTTATTTATTGTTACTTGAAAAAAAAATTAAAGGCTAGACTTTTCCTCAATGACCTTTGAATGCCTAACGAATCAATATAATATTTTAACTTAATTAAAGACTTTTTCTAGACATTCAATTTGGATTGGTTTGAGATTGCTTGTTAATATAGGAGGGGAAAAAACTTCTTCATATTCAAACAAACTTTGCTATGAAAGCAATATAAAATATTCTAAAGTATTTCAAACCCCAAAATTAAATTAATTGCATTTTGTTAGTGGAATGTGTTTTAAAGTACAAAGTTGGATGAGCCGTTGTTACTGACCTCTAAGCCTAAAGAAGCTTTAGCTTTCAGGAACAAACTCCAATATATATATATATATATATATATATATATATGTATGTATATATATATATATGTATGTGTATATATATATATATATATATGTATGTATATATGCATGAAAGGCATCCCTCAACTACAAATGTTTTGTTGGGTTAACAGTTTTTTGCATCTGTAATCTACCCACCATTTCCACTTACTTTTCCTTCTCCAAGGGTTTCATCAAATTCTTGGAAAATAACACAATTAGGGTTTTTACATTAGAAAAAAGAAAAGGTGGAGTCATCCAATTTTCAACACATTAAATCATATACATATTTATATAATATTTTTAATTATTGAGGTGACCTATGCCTTATTCCAAATCTCTTCTAGCTTACAACTTATTTTATAGTGCATGCTTTTGCAATGCCAAAGAGATGCAATAATAATATATATATATATATATATAGTAGTAATTTATTTATTGCATAGCTCATCATATCTATAATTTTGACATCCCCATTGACATGAATACGTTTTTTAAGAAAAATTACCATGCAAAATATAAATAAAATTTAAAAACCATTTTTTTTATAATGAAAACCTTGATTTAAAAAAAAACCATTATAAGAGTAGACACTAAACTTGAAACATAACTAAAGTTAATCTTTCACACCTAATTAACCCCATATTATTTTGTAAGATATATCTTTTTCTCATTTTGGAAGTGGTCCAATTTAATTTGATCATTGTGTTTCTTCAAATAGTTCAAACAAATGGCTGCCCAATATGTCCTTACCATAAAAAAAAATTGAAAAGAAAAGAAAAGAGAAAGATATTGCCCTTTAATTAATAACTTGTCATTATATTCAAGCTTTTTAGCTTAAAAGAGAATAATTATTGTGCATGTTATAAATTCCATGCCCTAAAACCTAAAGTCATACTAACAATAATTTAAACATGAAAAATGGAATCCTTGGTTTCAATTATTATAAAGGAACAAAAAAGTCATAAAGATATTCAATGTTGTCCTTTTAGAGTAAACTTTTGCCTATAATATTTTTTTGAATTATGTAGCATCATGGCCAAGAAAAAACCAAAAAAATAAAAATAAAAGACTCCAATGAGATCTCAGTTTTGCGGTAGTCATATTCAATTGTTATTCATAGCTCACATCATAATTAATAAAGGATTAAGGTTCAATTAATAGATGCCTATAGATACTAACTAAAAATTACTTTCATTGAATTTTAAAAAATAATTTAGTAGTTATATTTTTATTTTTTTAAATATAACTTTAACTATTTTCATTCAGTGCAAACTTAACATTTCCCTTTAATAAAAGTTTCTCTTCATAATGACTTTAATGATATCTAATCCTACTACTGTTAGGGAGATTTCTGTTATACTAATCTACCAATCAAATGCTTGAACATAACTTAATTACTAATGCCCACTAATGGGTGAGAAAAAGACAAAGCAAAATAGGTGGAAAAAAAAAAAGACAAGCACTTTTGTTTCTGTTTTACTTCTTATTGTTCATGACATCTTGCTTGACTTTCATTGGAGGAGGGGGGGTTTGGAAAGCTATCAACATTGTGGTTGAGATCGGGTCTACTTTACCCCAATACGGTTGGACCAACCAACACCCCCACTCCATGGCTGACCACCTAGTCAATTGAAAAATGGCGTCAGGAGGTTCAACTAGCTTTAGCTTCAAAATGTGTCCTAGTTTGATACATATAACTACTTTGAGTGATACACAAGAAATCTCTCTCACAAACTTTCTGCCCCTCTATCTATTTCGATCTAATCTGTACATTGCCCCCCCTTCCCTGTCAAGTATTGATCTTCCTTTCCACCTAACTAAGTAAAAACGACATGGCAGCAGAGACTAGACACAGTTTTTTTTTTTTTGTTTGCCTCTTTATAAATCTGGGTTGGTCTTCAATGCCTGATCAGTACACCAAGAAAAAGCCAAAGTTTTTTCCTTTTAACTATTACTTTGGGCTTGGCATTGAGTGAGAGCTAGAAACAATTAATGAAGATGACACCATGGATTCGAGTCCTAGTGCTTTTAGCTTGCTTATGGTTTCCAGCATCAGTGGAGTGCATGGTTCGGCACTACAAGTTCAATGTAAGTTTATACTTGTTTGCTCAAATGGTATATAGTGCCCTCTGAATGTATAGCTAGCCAACTTCCAGGAGCTGCAAATAACCGAGTGCAGGCGTGCTCTCTGTTAGCTCTCCTCCATTATTGCCCATGGTAGACTTCCTAGCTAGTTCATCGACATAGGATTGGCTAGCTGGTCTTAGAGGCTTGCTATTTTTCCTTCTTTTATTTTTTGGCCCGAGATTACTTAACACATTTCAAATGTGAGGCTTGCATGAATACAGTTAAAAATGCTTTAAAAAAACATTATTCATATAAACTGATTTGTTAGAGAGGAGTCAAGCTTAAATTCTTCGCATCTGCTCAATTTAGGGTTTTGGAACGTGGTGTTTTGAATCTGATATTTTTTGCGTACAAATTGGTTTACGACCCTGTTCAAATATATTTCATATTTTTATCCCCTAAACTTTAAAGCTTCGCTTTCAAGCTTTAAGATGATCGTGCAAGTACTTAAAAAATAACCACCAAATAATTCAATCTCCATGGTACTAAAAGATAGATTAAAAGCTCAACTTCTGCCACAAGTTCTATCTTTTTTCAGTGACTAGCTATCTATAACTAATTTCACGTCGAAAGTCTTGTCAACTTCACTCATTTTCGTATGTTTTATAATCCTACATTGCATGTTCATGCACGTTTTGCACTTCAATGATCAATCTTCTTTCCTTTTTTTTTCCATTGTCTTAATTAACGTGCTTAACGTGCTAATTTAAAATCTCTAACTACATATTTTATACTTTCAAAGATGACTACTACCAACCATATACTTATTAAAACATACAATCTTGTCCTACACATCAGCCACCTTTGATTTTCCACTCAAAAACTTACCAATCAAAGCACTTCCCTTTAATCACTGGATGAAATTTAGATTGCTTGAAATTATCATCATCGAAGAGTTTTTGATTCATAACTGACAAGTCTTGATCGAATGGCAAAGCAAAGAAAGTAAATATATTGGTGATGTAGCCAACCTAAATTTGGCGTCTATAACCACCGAAAACAGTTCAAATTTCAACAATATCTGATTGGGTTTTTTTTATGCAAAAAAATAAAAATAAAAATGGTGCAGGTGGTGTTGAAAAATACAACAAGATTGTGCTCAACCAAGCCAATTGTCACTGTGAACGGACGCTTCCCTGGTCCCACTTTAGTTGCCAGAGAGGATGACACAATTCTTGTCAAAGTCGTCAACCATGTCAAATACAATGTCTCGATCCACTGGTGAGTTCAAAATTGCCCACCATTGATCAACGCTGGAGATCAATGATTATTATAGTTTTTTTTTTAATATTTATATTTGTAAAATACTTTAAAAATCATTTAAATGCATAAAAAAATTAAAAAAATAAATATATTTATATTAAATATATACTTTATACATATTTACATTCAAATTCAAATAGCATCATTCAAGTGGTAGTTATCGACATGCCTTCTGACTTTGTTTTTTCATCTGGAGCAGGCATGGGATTAGGCAAATACGTACCGGCTGGGCAGATGGGCCAGCCTATATAACCCAGTGCCCAATTCAACCAGGGCAGAACTATGTGTACAACTTTACCGTCACTTGCCAAAGGGGCACCCTTTGGTGGCACGCACATATCCTCTGGCTAAGGGCTACCGTCCATGGTGCTATAGTTATCTTGCCCAAGCGCGATGTTCCGTATCCTTTCCCCAAACCTAACAAGGAAGAGATTATTATCTTAGGTAAAGCAAGATAAGAAAACATTAATATTGTTCCATCTCATAATTTATTTCATCAGGAAATTTGCTTAAATTCTTAGGATTAATTTTGACCAGTGAGCTGCAATATTCTCCATTATTTGTTGAAGTATCTAAATTTATGTTCAAAATATATTTAAATATAAGTACAAAATATAAATTTTCAATTATCTTCTAAATTGAACGTAGGATTGTACGTCTTAGTCGTTACTAAATCGAATTTTTTGGAAAGCTTCTATATGTATTCAATTTTTATATGTAGGTGAATGGTGGAAATCGGATGTTGAAGCAGTCATCAATGAAGCTTTGGAATCTGGGCTGGCCCCGAATGTCTCTGATGCTCACACCATCAATGGCCACCCAGGATCTGCCTTGGGCTGCCCTTCAAGTAAAATGCTCTGCCACAAGAGATTTCGCACTTTAAATTAACAATTCCGGCTGCTGGACCATGAATTATTTTCATTTTCAATAATTCCACTAAATTTTTCTCATTTTGCAGGAGGATATACATTGCAAGTAAAACCAGGGAAGACATACATGCTTCGAATCGTCAACGCTGCACTGAATGAAGAACTCTTCTTCAAAATCGCCTGCCATCAACTTACCGTTGTCGAAGTTGATGCCACGTACGTGAAACCTTTCAAAACCGACACCATTGTTATAGCCCCGGGGCAGACCACAAATGTCCTCCTGACCACCCACCGCGGCGGAGGTAGGTACTTGGTTGCAGCCTCACCTTTCATGGACGCACCGATTGCAATAGACAACTTGACCGCCACCGCCACCTTACATTACTACGGTTCTCTTACCAGCATTGCCACCACCCTCACTTCAACCCCTCCAAAAAACGCTACCTCAGTCGCAACAAAATTTACCAATGCGCTACGAAGCTTGAATTCTAAAAATTATCCCGCTAATGTCCCTTTAAAGATCGATCATTCCCTTCTTTTCACAGTCGGCCTTGGTATTAACCCTTGTTCTACATGTGTTAACGGAGGCCGTGTTGTCGCTTCGGTTAACAATGTTACCTTCGTTATGCCTAAAATCTCTTTACTTCAAGCCCATTTCTTCAACATAAGTGGAGTTTTCACTAGTGATTTCCCCGGAAACCCTCCAGTTCCATTTAACTATACAAGCACGCAATTGACGAACTTTGCGACCAAACAAGGAACAAAACTGTACAGACTTGCATACAACGATACTGTGCAGCTAGTCTTGCAAGATACAGGGTTGATTACCCCGGAGAACCACCCTCTTCATTTGCATGGATTCAACTTCTTTGAGGTTGGGAGGGGATTGGGGAATTTCAACCCCAAAATGGATCCTAAAAAGTTCAATCTTGTTGATCCTGTTGAGAGGAACACGATTGGGGTTCCATCTGGTGGGTGGACTGCCCTAAGGTTCAGGGCAGATAATCCAGGTAAGGTCATGGACTCTCGGGTTAATTTTTTTAACAGGATCCAAACACAGGTATTGATGAATTGGATCATGATTCAAAATTTTTTAAATTTTTTATATTAATTTATTTTATTATTTAAAAAATAAAAATATTATTTTGTATTAAATTTAAATAAAAATTTTTTAAATTAATAAATAATAATTAAATTCGAATCAAATTAATTTAAATTTGTAAAAATCTTATTCTAAGTCCGGTTCTAAACAAGTTGAAAGCACAATTGATAATGCCCTGTTTTTCTCTTGTTTCTGCAGGGGTTTGGTTCATGCATTGCCACTTGGAAGTGCACACAACTTGGGGGCTTAAGATGGCATTTGTTGTAGACAATGGCAATGGCCCAAATGAATCTCTTCTACCACCACCCAGTGACCTACCCAAGTGCTAGGGAAAATTTTTTTTTTTAAAAAAAAGGAAAAACCAAAACCAAAAGGACGAGGACCGGAGGAATTAGCTGAAAAAGAAACAAAAGAAGTGGAAATTTTATAGCAACCTCTGAAAAAAGCTAATAACTTAACAAGAAGAGTTCTTTTTGAGCAAGCAAGGAAAGTTGCTCCATATTGAATAAAATACGGCTGAAATTTTTCTTTTCATTTTATTTTTTAAATTCCTTTAATTTGGTTTCCGTATAATATGGCCTACAAATTTGAGTTATAAATCTTTGCATATGCCTCCAATTTATATATTCCTAATCTTTATTGTATTAACAAATCCTATTGTGAAATGATGATCAACTTTTTTTTTTTTAATAATTCCTTTTCGCCATATTCATTATGTACTTTTTTTTCTTAAAAACGACATTATTTTTTCAAAATACAAAAAAAATTATAAATATTAAATTAATTAAAAATTTATTTTTAATAATAATATAATTATATTATATTATTAATAAATTAATCAAATTAAATTATGAATTTAATTATTACGAAAACTCAAGAAAGAACACCTAAAGCGTCGGTTTCGGCCTTGAGGATCATCTAATCTAGCATGGGTATTTGGGTAAACACGGCGAAATGAAACGATAGCCCTAAAACTTCAGGCCCAATGAAGGGAACGCTGGCTCTTCTTAAATCATGAAACGGTAAGTATTTGGTGCGTGGGTTTCCCTCCACAACATCGATAGTTAATCCGTGGCTGAAATCTTGACATTAAATCAAGATACTTTTTATTTTATACTAAAATATCTATATATAACTTTTTATCTTACTCTATTTTCAAGTCATTTCTTGACTTTTTTTTAACTTATATATTTTTTATTTTATATAATGGTCTTTAAAAAAAATACATTAATTTAATATAAATTACTCATAAAATAAATTTTACATATTAATTTAAATTTTAATCAATAAATATTTTATTAATTTTATTTATTTATAAAATATTTTAATTTAATTAAGAAACGACTTTTATTTAATTTGAGAACGACCTTTTTTTTAATTGAATTAAGTTTTCTACTATTTCCGATGATGTGGAAACAGTCTTCAGATAAAATTGACATATTTAGAGAACATGTTACAGAGGCAACTTCTAAGAACGAATAGTAAATATTATATATCAATTTTCTCTTTTTTTTTAAAAAAAAAAACCTAAAAATATTGAATCCCTTCCCAAAAAAAAAAACTCTTATATAGAATTGTCGTTCAAAAGAAACAGGCATTTGATCCTCTTCTGCACATTTTGGGGGGGAGGGGTGGTATTGACAATTTTCAGATCAGCTTGGGAATATGAATCAGCAAGGTACAAATTGTTATGTTTTTGACAAAGTTCTTCTCGACGAAGAGGTTTTTTTAAAAAAAAAAATTATTGCATTTGGTTCGAGATTCGAGGTGCCCATAACAAGGGCCGCTGATGATTGATAGCGCCAGCCCTCCCCTAAAATCACAACACGTTACCAGTCGTCGCACTCCGGACTCTTTGTCTCTAAGCCCAGTCCAAGCCCAGCTTAAATTATTGCTCTATGTTTTATTATTATTATTATTATTTAAAAAAATTATAAATATATTCGTATATTAAGAAATTCGATATATTTGTAATATCTATGAGTAAAATCTTTACAACCTATTAAATTGTCAAATTATTCGTATGATATCTTTGTAATAATTAATATTAT
>JBBYHM010000013.1:3442057-3452943 GCA_038381775.1 Adansonia rubrostipa
CGAATGCATTTACGAACATACAGATGAAGATCACTACAACTATGGAAATGCCATGAGATACTGCGTTTATAGATTTCAAATAAATATGCAAAATCCCGCCAACGACACACTGCAAAAAAAATAAAAAATAAAAAATAAAAAAAAATCAATTTCATAATCTTAATTTCTAGTACTAGTATTGACATATTGTAGGCTTAAAAAGGCATTAACTGACCTGGCCTATCAACATGATTAGAGCACCAGCAATAAGCAGACGTCGTCTTCCAACGATATCAACGCTGAAATTAGAAACAAGCGTCGACAAGCAATTGACTACACCAGTGATGACAACCGACAACAACGCAGCTTTTCCCCCAAAGCCCATGGTTTGAAACAGCACCGGGGCGTAAAACATGATCACATTCATGCCTGTAAACTGCTGGAAGACATGAATAGCCATGGCCGAAATGAGTGGGGGCCAGTTATGCCGGTTCGTTAGCAATTCCAAGTAAGGGTGTTCGATTTTGTTGGCAACTTCAGTGGCTCGAATGATTTCTTCGAACTCCTTGTGAACATTATCTACGCCCCTGATCTTCTTTAGAGTGTTTAAACCTTCTTCTTTCTTCCCTCTCTCAATGAGGCTTGCGGGAGAGTCCACAATAGCAAATGATCCAAAAAATAGGATTAAAGCTGGCACAGCAGCAAGACCCAGGGAAATCCTCCAACCATATTTTAAATTTGCAGTGGCATAGTTGATTAAATTTGCAATCAGGATGCCAAGAGTGACCAAAAACTGGAACGAAATATTCAGCCCTCCTCTATACTTTGCTGGTGCAATTTCTGATATGAACAATGGTATTGCCTGCAGTTTTGTTTCATTAGCAAAAAATACAAATTTCCATTAGCAAACTTCTAAAACAATAGCAAATAATATAAGAATTTTATGACTGTTGCCGACCTGGTTACCACATCCAAGGCCGAGCCCGAGGAATAACCTTCCAAAAATCAGCATAAGGAGGTTCTTGGCAGCCAAATTCAGAATTGCACCGATGAGAAAGAAGGAAGAGGCGAATGTGATGGTGAGTTTTCGGCCATACTTTCTGGAAAAACTGGATGCTACTAAGCTAGCGACAATGGCTGGCAAGTAGAGCGAGGAAGTGAAGAGCTGAAGGTATCCGTCGTTAAACTTGCAGTAGTTGTTCTCGAGTGCGTGATGCTTCTTCGTGTAAACTTTCGGGAAGAACTTTATTAGGAAATCATCCATCGATGTTACTCCTCCTACAATCATAATGCCATGCATTAATAATAATAATAATAATAATAATAATAATAATAATAATAATAATAAAAAATCGTCGATGTGAAACAGAATGATTCAGATGAGTAATTAGTTTGTAATATTCAATCATGACCAACCAAATTAAGGAGATAAATCAATAAAAAAAAGGTGATATAATTTTTCTTTTTTGATAATTGAAGGTGATATAATTAACAGAAAAGAAAAGGTAAATACGTTGTTGAATGGAGCGATTATACCTGAAATTCCAATATCATAACCAAACAAGAAACCGCCGAAGGATGCAATGACGGTGCAAAGAACGACTCTCCACGTGATCTTGGAGAGTGAATCATCGTCCCCGCCGCCGTTGACAACGGAACCAGCGAATATGGCAGTCGGCATGTCGAACAAAGACTCGAGAAATAATCTATCTACCTAAGACTCTTAAGTTTATGAAACTGAAAGTACATGGAAAATCAGGGTGATCTTGATCTATATTTATAGTCTTTGGTTCCACTCATATAATAATCCTGTTTGTAATCTAACTAGGCTTTTAGAGTTTTAAAAATAGTTAATTCACTCTAAATCCTAATTACTGTCTAATTTAATTACTTCTTATTATTTATTTATTAATTCGAAACTTATATAGACTGTTATTTAACTTTTTTTTAATCAGAAATTTATATATACAGTTATTAATTAGAAATTTGTATATATTGTTTCTTACCTTAGTTAAAAGGTAAGACTATTTAGAGTTGCACTTAAATCAAACTTCCTTTTAAAACTTGGATTAATCAAAATAATAATTATTTTCTGCTTGATTTGTAATTTTTTAATTTATTTAATTAATCTAACCGACACAACTTTGATTTGATTGTATGTTCCATGTATATTAATTTTTGTTAATTTCGATTATTTCAGGATTAACAATTGTTTATTATATGTAAGGTATATTAGATGTATATAAAAATTTTTTCTCAACCACTGCATTAGATATTTAAGACCCAAAGTTCAAATATATTTTTTTATTTAATTATGTTAGTGGTGGTAATATGTTTTAGTTATCAATAATTAAAAATCGAACTAAATAAATTGATCGAATAGGGTTGAATCGATGAGTTATCCGATCCAATTAGATGTATTAAATCGAGAAGTTATCAAATTATCCAGTCCGAATTTTTTTTTTAATTTCTTTTGTTTAAAAAATTGACAATTTCTTTGAGGGATCAACATTTGAGAAGCTTATATGTAATGAGGCATTGTTTCAGTAAGATCCCAACATTATTACAGGTTCACGATTTGTGATGACTTTCATCATATGGTAAACGTAATGTTTCAATATTGAATTTTCAATGTAACAAAAATAAACCATACTGTTTAAATATATTAAATTTTCATCAATATGTCCAAAGGACATCAAACTTTAAAGATTAAAGCGAAAATGGAAAACCTACAAGCACATAGAGCTAAATAACTAATTTGCTAGCTCTCCAGAGCGTTAATTAGTTCATATGCAATGAAACTACAACATTATAAACTCAATTTCGTAAGTATTTTAATTTGACTATTAGCAGGTCTACCTTGTGTATCCTATTGGTGGTATATTGTTAAAATGGATATGCTCAAGATTTACCGTAGGTGATTGCTAGATTGACTCAAGGATGGACGAGTTCCAGCTTTTCCATAGTGAAAGTTGCCCAGCATAGTTGATGCTGTCTTTCTAGGAGTGCCAATATTGTGTTATAGTGCCTCATTTTGCCAATGCATTGCTATCAATTTTCATCGGTCTTGACAGCCTTGACTTTGGATTCTGTTGGTTTTGATGCTTCCACGGCAATGTTATGCTCAATTTATATGCTCGCCGAAATTTTGCCTACTTCTAGGATGCTTTCAATGGCACTGAGATAGTCCTCCCCTGATTATGGTGCATCGAAGACACCTTCTTGACCAGTCAAATTTTGTACCTCTTCACCGTTTTTAATGGTATTTAAACCGTTAGCTTCTCCTGCTGAAGTTGATAGGCCAGCGTTGGCTTTAGCTTCGGCTAATCTTCTGGATTCGCGTTCAGTATCTTCAACAGATCCTGCACCAGTAGCCCCAGTGGTCTTTGATGGTTCCATGACAGTCTCCAGTGTACTTAAAATTCGGAGCTCACCTTCACCTTCAAGAACATGTTTCAGGATCTCTTTATTGGTTATGTTATCAGCTAATGACTCATTCACATCGCAAATATGATCAACTTCTGCTGCAAACTTCTGAGAAAAGCTCCAGCTCAATGTCAGTACGGCGTGGACCAGCAATTTAACTTGCTGACCTCTGAGTATAGCTAAATAACATGTTTGAGACTATTATAAATGCAATAGGTATGGAATTTTTCAAAATCAGCCAGGGAACCAGCAGAAGGAAGCATGTACATGAGAAAAATCGTAGGCAACACATAATTCAAAGCAATGTTACCAAGACTCTTCATTTTTTTTCTCTAAAGTATTTGTATCCGATGCCTATCTGACTCATATTTAGACATGGGTATAAAAGTATAATTCTTCAAATATATCGAAACACTTTAAAAATATTGAGCAAGCATATCCTTATCCAACATTAATCTAAGTCTGAGTAATATCAGAAGTATTAAGGAGACCTTTTCTTCAATGAAGGAGCAAAAACGAAAAAAATCTAGTTTTCATTCTTGATTTGGTCTTTCAGAGGCAACAAATTCAATAGTCCGCAGCTATTTGATCTGCAAATGGTGCTTTTAAATTGTTATTCTTTTTGTTTTCTTTTGTCATCTTCTCAAAAGCCGGGATTAATTAAAAATATGAATGTTTTACTATTGTATCACCTCTCTTTGTCTTGCAGATTCAACAATGCGTGTATAATCACTTTCATTTGCCTCTGTTTTGTTCACAAAACAGCTTCCTGTTGATTTCATTTTTCAGGTCTCCCAATGTCCTCCTGTCTGATTGAGAATTGGAATTCACCTTCATTAGTTGTCAACGTCTCCCCTTCTTCCTTCTCATTGACTGGTGAATTATTGACATTTATGACAATGCTGCCTTTGTCAATGACCTTCCTTGGAGAATTTGTTGGTTCCTGTACAATTTAACAAGCAACTGCGTTCCTTACTTCATCAGTTTACAGCATAGCTATTTTCATTTATTACAAAAAGATGCATCAAGGTCATTTCATGAATAAGAAACATAAATGAGAAACAATAAGTCGATAACCTGATGTTAAAAATTACTACTAAATCAAAAACAGAAAAGATACTGTATTGTCATTGTAGTTGATCAGTGCCAACTAAGTAAAGCAAGTATGGAGATCTCTGGCTAAAATTAAGCACTGGGATTACCTCTTTTCTTACCGTAGTTTCAGGATAATCTGACTTAGCATTTTCCTCTTCTGATTTTGATGGATCAATTCCAGTGTCATATTCAATCATTTTTTCTGATCTTCCTTCAAGATGCTGACTAGAACCAGGATTACTTTCCCTGGATGGTTTTGATAATTCTCTAGCATCCGTTAAACCCTTTAGAGTATGTGACTCACCTTCACTGGATTTTATAGAAGGATCTTCCTTGCCATTTGGGTCTTCTAACGTAACTTCGTTCATATTACTGACAGTGACATACTTAGTACTATTCTCTGTCATGTTAGATGATCCCTGTTTCAAGATTAGGTAAATATGAGAGTCAAAACATGTTGAAAGATGTGCTTTAAGATTACCAAAGACAAACAGGAGGGGCGAAGGGCCACGAATGAGGGTGGTTGGCACCAAAGAAAATGGTAAAGGTACTTGGTAGGTGAAGGAACATGTTCTCCATTTTATGAACTTGTTTGTACAATTGAATTCATAAGCCTCATACATTATTTATGAGTCCAAGATTTGTTAAATGTATTAAAAGATGAAGATGAAATATTGATACTTTCATACTGACCTCCAATGTTCCCAGCCTGCAATTACTGGATGAGTGATCGATTGAATTCTCAACCAATTGCTATGCAATTTGAGGCATAGTAAAAGTTTTCATGTGCTTGGTCGTCTGCTAAATTGTCTCTCACTAAGTCTTCCCTAACAGATCGTGTCAGATCCCTTTGTGTTCATTGCTCAACTTCTGATATAGGTATTTGATCTTCCTGGATGTTTTGCAGTAATACAGACCTTGGAGATGAACATGAGCTGACAGAAATTTGTTCAAGCAGCAATCTTCGATTTAGAGGCATTGTAATAAAATCACCTAAATTTTGTTTCACTCGCAGAAATATTATCCTCTTCAATATTTTGATCAACCATACTATCTGGAACAGATTTCAAGTTATCTTCCCTTTGAACTGCATTTGGTGCATCCCTAGTGTTATGCTTAGTTAAGTTTTCATTATCTTCTGCAATAAACATTGAAGGTTGGCTTTCCTCCACTTCCTTTGCAGTTTCCATCGTGCTTTTAGCCTCATAAGACGTTTCAAAATTGCCATGCCTGAACTCTCTGCAACCTAACTTGTTTGCATCAACTGGTTTTATCATCTCCCTTAAAGCTACTATTTTAATCAATAATCGGGCTCCATTCTCTCTGTTTTCAGAAGATTTCAAGTCTAAAGTGTTAGCATGTCCTTGAGTTATCGGATTCACATCACAAATGCTGTTCAAATCTTCTGTAGGCTTCTGTTGATGTTCAATTAATTGCTATTGGATAGCCAAAAGTTACAATATGTTAGGGTAATATCACTTTCCGGATATTTCAGAAAATTTCCTACGTGTCATAACATCCATAAATGATATAGTAGATTTTTATTTCACAATAAATTTGCAAATAAAGAAAGTAAGCCTAAACAGTAACTGGATATTTAAACCAGGAAAAACTTGATCGCATTTCATTTGAACCACTGAAAGTTGAAATTGTTATGTTTGCACTCATTTTACCAAAAATGAAATAACTGACTGACCTCTGGCTTCTCAAAACAACATTCAGAAGTGAATGAACCATTGACTTCTCCATCACGTGCATGGTTTTCCTCGGAGATTCAGGTGATAAGGTATCAGAAACATTGAAGTCTTGAATCCCGGAACGTCGTCTAATTTTTTGACATTTTCAGGAGTTTCAGAGTTTACATATACTGGATCGGATGCACCATTCTCAGTTATATCTATTATTGAATATAGTTAACTGGTGCTATTCAAATGTTTCTTGGCTTCCTGTTCAAATGGAGAATTTGAGGCAATTAGCTCCTTGGGTTTACTTTTTAAACCTGAAAACTCTATATCGATGGAACCATCTTCAATAATATCATCTAATTCTTTTAGTCTTTCTCGATTTGCCCCTGCTCTTGATAGGTTAAATGAACCTCCCCACAGTTCTTCACTGTCAGAATTGATACCCCTGTCAACGTCCCCATCATATGTACCTGCATCACCATTAACAGATGAAACTGTTCCATCAGATGTTAATGGAGGTGAACCAACTTCTGAAACCTCAACTTGCAAGTCAGAAGCTACAGAAAAGATTGGGGTATGACACTGCCGCCTATATATACTGTAAAATAAATTAAAGTCTGCCCTTTGCCCTTCAGATGGAGATGGGCTGGAATCATTGGGAAGTCTATTCACAGTTTCCCTCTTAGGAGGAATTGAAAGAATAAGGACCTTTCGCAAACGGTGATTACGTATCCCAGGAGATTTACTTGTTTGATCTAAGACTGGTTCTGTGGCTTCGGATGAAGATGAGTAGCAGGAATCATTGTTTTTAATTGAATCTGTCTCCATTCTGACTTCACTTCCATTATCTAAGTCTGCCTCCAGATCATGAGGCTTTTCCATCTTCTCTCCTATTTCAAGCCTATCGTTCGCACCTTCCATAATCTTTTCCTTTTTCCTTGGATGAGTTTATTGCTTCATTGTGATTTGATTCTTCTAGCTCAACAAGATCAATATCACTTCCTAAACCAAAGGAATTAAGCTGGAGATGACCTCCTTTATATGATGAAAAGATCAAGTGTGAAATTATACATTAGATAACAGGAGGCTTTAAGAGAGAGAGAGAGAGAGAGAGAGAGAGAGGAAACTTCTATATAGAATTTAGAGTAATTCCATTGATTCAGTAATTACCAGACTGACAGATATGATGGTTTTAAAGGCTGTGGAGTTCAACTGCACGATCAAATTATTGTCCTAACTCCTAAATATGTTCATTCCCCTTATCTCTAGTAAAAAATCTTTCTTTACAATTGGTATCCACAGAATTTCATAGAGGAGAATTTGAGTGGGAAAAAATGGCTTAAATATTTTGATTATGTGCCTCAAAGCTTTGAAACATTCTGTCATATTTCTCCTGTTAACTTATTTCCTTTGTTTCAAACCCCCATTTCTAAGTTGCTTCCAAACCCAACTTAATTCAACTTTGGCTTTCTTCAACATGGGCTAGTAAAGCAAGAAACTGCCAATAAAAAGGATCTTGACAGCTTATCCAAAAAAACAGAAAAATAAAACAAGGATCTCGACAATGGAAAATATATTTAAGTTTTTATCTTGTGCTTACTGGGCTGCCTTTTCAATCTAGCAAAGGCTGGATTTTGAGTGGTTGCTACTGTCATCAAAGGTCCACGACAAAAGCTATTGTGCTTGCAGAAGAGCGTTTCCCTCTGGTTGGCTGCCATGAATTCTTGTTGAAAACTATCTGCCGTAATGTTTGGTTTTTCTTCAAATAGTTCATAAGGTAGGTCAAATGGATTCTGTGTAGGCAACATGGAAGGGGCTGAACCAGGAATTTGTGATCCTTCTTCTTTAGGATTACTTGAAACACCAAGAATGTTGTTTTTAGCAACTAGAATCCGAGCAATTTGACCGGGGAAAACACTATCCATGCCCATCACGCTTCTCCCAACTGCCATTTTGTACAACTTTTTTGCTCTACGTTTTGCTATTAAACTTTCCGGCCATTTGTTTCTTGCCAACTTGGATAAACCTAGATCCATAAGATCCTCTTGATCATCCTCCGTCCATTCGACGGCCTTATTTCCGTCTTCATCCCCTCCTTCCAAGCCTTCTACCTCTACCTCTAGCTTACCATCACCACCATCATCATTAGGACCTTTTCCTGAAGGCCCTTGGCAGCTATGACCCGACACCTATGAGGTTTTAATGTCTCATTATCAAAGACCGAGTTCAGACCATCAAGTGCTTGATCATTTCCGGTCTCATTGTAGCAGGAACACTCTCCATGTTCCCTGCTACAACTTCCTTTCCTATCAAAGACAATCTTCGAATTTTCATCCAAGAAATTAGTTTCACTAGACAAACTATCACAAGGACTTTTCGGAAAAAGCATGTCCCTTTCCTCGCTATGTTTCCCATCCCATTCTAGGACCTCCTTTCGAGCATTTCTTCGCATACTTTTCCGGGGTCGGAATGATGGCCCGTCTGATCTATTTTCAAACTTTACATCAGCAAATAATCTCTCATCACTGTCGTTTTTCTTAAACATCGGGATTAGGCTTATTTATAAGTCAAGATGAATTCGTGTTGGATTCGAGAATGATATTAATATTAATTATGTTTGTTCAAGTCTGGCTTAGTTCAAAATATAAGTCTTTGAATTTTATCTAAGGTCACTCATATTTATAAATAGATAGTTCAAACTCATTTAGGCACGTCAATATTATATTTTTTTTAATTTAATTTTTAAAAAATATATATTTTTAAAATTTAATCTTTATTAATTTAATAATTTTATTAAATTTATAAATATAAATAATTTAATTTAATTTTTAAAATTTAAACTACAATATTATACATATGTATTATTTATATGATAAAAATTATATAATATATAAAATATAAAATAAATATAGATAATATAATAGTAAAATAAGTTGAGTCGGATCTGGTCGGGCTCAGGCTTTGAAAATTGAAGTCAAGGTCCGATCTATTTTTTAATCGAACCTAATTTTTTTGTCGAAATTTATTTTTCGAGCCTAATATATTTATCTAAATTTTTTTAAATATCGAATAAATTTTTGAATTTAGACGAATAATCCGATCTTTGAGTATTCAGGATATTTAGTTTTCAAATAAAATCGGATCGAAACAACGGTGCAGACAAGAACAGGGGAAGAGTAGATGAAAAAGTAGAAAACAGAAGGGAAAAAAACATGTACAGGAAGAAAACAAAGATGAAAATGCCTGATACAACCGGATATTTTCTTGCAAATTTATAGCAACAACTTCCAGAAAATCTAACAATTCTCCACACAAGAAGTTGAATACCCTTTGCATCAATAGCCATTTTTATTCTTCTGAATTAATTTTAAACAATAAAACCACCAAATGGGGTGTTAATAATTCATTGTTTAGCTACTCAATATCCAACGAAATGACTGAAGAATTCAGCCCAAACCTGCATTCCCAACATAAAAGAAAAATCAAAATTTCTCCTTTTGGACGTGGGGTTTTCGTTATTTTTACTTTTAGAAAAATTTTCCTTTTGGTGGTATCTCATCTCAGATCCTCCAATTTGGAACTTTCTTTGCCGTACCTTTTCTCTTCTGCCCTCGATTCATGGGACAATACAATAAAAAATGCAAACAGGCTTCGGAGGAAGTGGCGGTCGAGCTAAAGTCCATTTTAGTAATAAGACCTTGAATTTCTACATAATTACTCAAGCCACCCGTCCTTTTCTTGTATTTGCAACATTACCCAAAATACTTTTTTGGTTTTTTCTTTTTTTGCTTTTAGCAAGGGAAATATAGTCAAATATGCAATTTTCATCTTGATATAATTTGAATTCAGGAATGAATGAATTATCAGTTAATTATGACTCTCACTTGGATGTATATTTGTTGATCAAAATGATAAGTTGGGAAAAAAATTTAAATAAAAAAATTAAGATTTAACGACTCTACAATGTATTATTATCACTGTAAAAATAAAATTGAATTTTAAAATTTTTAATTTATAATTAATTTTTGTACATTTCATTAACTAAAAATAAATCAATAAATTTACCAATAATCCTGTGATCTATAAGATTGTTGTATTCTTAATTTTAGTGATTATGAATTAATCGTGGACAACCTTAACTATCAAAAAAACCTTATAAGTAATAAAATACAATTATGTTCACTTAATAACTTAAAACTAATACTTATGTCTTGTACAAGCCTGTTTATAAGAAACTTTATCTTTACCTAAGAGGATTGACTAATGTTAGATAGCCATAGATTTGAAGTTTCTATAGGTCAAGCTAGGTCTAATTACACTGAAATAGTAAAAGAAAATTTGCTTTAGGCTCTAGTTCAATCACAATTTGAAAATCAGGTTTATTATTTGAAATATATTGAATTTTTATAATTAAATATAAATAAATTTTATTATTAAATAAATAATTAGAATCAAATCAAACTAAATTATAAAAATTATATTTAATTCAAATTTGTCGAATATGACAAATAACTTGATTGGCTGATATAATCCCCTAATATCAACTCAAATACCTTGGTTTTTTTTTTAAATAATTTCTTATATATGTATATATATCACTAAAAAATTGCTTTTATAAACTAATACACTCAAACAAAGAAAGCTAAAATAATTAGCAAACTCCCCAGGAAAAGGCACAAATTAATTAAAAAATAAAAAATA
>JBBYHM010000013.1:3456481-3468263 GCA_038381775.1 Adansonia rubrostipa
TGTTCCGAGACTGCTATTACCGTATGAGCGATCTATTGAATTCTCAACCAACTGCTGTGCATTTTGGGGCATGTCAAAAGTTAAGTTTTCTTGTGGTTCGTCATCAGCTAAACGGTCTCTCACTATCTCTTCCATAACGGATTGTGGCTCATCTGTTTGTATTAGTTGCTCAACATCCGATAGAGGCGTTTGGTCTTCCAGGAAGTTTTGTGGTAATACTGACCTTGGAGATGAAAATGAGCCGACTGACATTTGTTCAATCAACAATCTTGGATTTATAGCCATCGCAATCGAACTTCCAGATCTTTGTTTCACTCCAGAAACATCATTCTCTGCAACATTGTGATCAAATATACTATCTGGAACAGGTATTATGTTGTCTCTACTTCGAGCTGCACTTGACGCATCCCCATTGCTGTGCTCCAGTTCCAAGTTTTGAGTATCATCTTGAGCAGTCATATCTTCTTCAATATACTTTGCAAGTTGGCTGTCCTTCATCTCCTTTTCAGATTCTGTGGTTGTTTTAGACTCGTAGGATTTTTCTAAATTGCCATGCCTGTGCTCACTGGAATCTAACTTGATTGCCTCATCTGGTTTTCTCAACTCTCCTGCAGTTTCAATCAATATTTGGGCACCATTCTCTCGGTTTTCGGATGATTTCGAGTCTAAATTGCTAGAATCTCCTTGAGTTATAGGCTTCACATTGCAAATGATGTTCAACTCTTCCATAAGCTTCTGATGAGGTTCGATTAATTGCCGTTAGATAGCGAAAAGTTGCAATAGGTTACTTTGACGTCCGCAAATAAAGGTTGAAAAACATGTCATAACT
This sequence comes from Adansonia rubrostipa, assembly GCA_038381775.1. Lineage (NCBI taxonomy): Eukaryota > Viridiplantae > Streptophyta > Magnoliopsida > Malvales > Malvaceae > Adansonia > Adansonia rubrostipa. Next base: position 3,457,311 of record JBBYHM010000013.1, read on the forward strand.
TCCATAAATGAGATAACAGATTTTTATTTTGCTTTAAATTTGAAAATAAAGAAAGAAATCGTAAATAGTAACTGGATATGTAAACAAAGATGAAAAACTTGATCTCATTGCATTTGAACTAAAAAATGAAATAATTTAACTGACCTCTGGCTTCTGTAAACAAGATTCAGAAGGTGAATGTTCCGCTGAATTCTCGATCAAATGCACGGTTTTCCCCGGATTTTCGAGTGATAACATGTCGGAAACATTGAAAGTCTTGAATCCTTCAACTTCTTCATCTATTTTTTCAGCATCGTCATGAGTTTTAGGGTTTATATTTGTTGAATGGGATGCAACATTCTCAGTCATTTCTATTATTGAAGATAGTGAACTTCTAAAATCCAGATTTTGCTTGGTTTCCAATTCAGATGGAGAGAGTGAAGCAATTGGCTCCTCGGGTTTCCTGTTTAAATCTGACAGCTCTATTTCGACAGAATCTTCTTCGATAATATCATGTAATTCTCTTAGTTTTTCTCGATTTGCCTCTCCCCTTGATAGGTTAAATGAACCTCCCCATAGTTCTTCACTGTCAGAATTGATATCCCTATCAACATCCCCATCATATGTAACTGAATCACCATCAACGGATGAAACTGTTCCATCTGTTGTTAATGGAGGTGAACCAACTTCTGAGACTTCAACTTGTAAGTCGGAAGCTATGGAACGGGTTGGGGTATGACAATGTCGCCTATATGTACTGTAAAATAAATTAAAGTCCGCCCTACGCCTTTCAGATGGAGATGGACTGGAATCATAGGGAAGTATATTAACAGTTTTGCCCTTTGGAGGAATCAAAAGATCAAGGGCCTTCCGCATTTGATCATTACGTATCCCAGGAGCTTTACTGGTTTGATCCAAGACTGATTCAGTGTCTTCCGATGAAGATGAGTGGCAGGAATCATTGTTGTTTATTGAATCCATCTCCATTTTGACTTCATTTCTACTATCCAATCCTGGCTCCAAATCATGACTAGGCTTTCTCATCTTCTCTCCTTCTATTTTGATCCCATCCATTGCACTTTCTCTAATCGTTTCCTGTTTCCCTTCCGATGAGTTTATTGCCTCGTTGCAATTAGAGTCTTCTAGTTCAACAAGATCAATATCACTTACTATACCAGAGGAATTATGCTGGTGGTGACCTCCTGCATTATCTGATGACAAAGGGAAACAGGATAAGTCAAGCAAAAGCAGCGGCGAGAAAATATGTTGCTCGGATTTTTTATTTTTCTTGAAATACCCGTGTCCGATAGTTATTCAAACATTGATATGAAAATATGACCCTTCAAAGATTCTCCAAATACATAAAAAAATTTTAAAAAAATTAAACATATCCGTGTGGGACACATTTCTATGCTCGACACTCATAACCGAGTTTGAGTAACACAGCAAAATTTGCCAAAATGTCTTCTCTTGTGCTTACCTGGTTGCCATTTGAATCCAGGAACTGCTAGACCCTCTACGAGCCCTCTCTGAGTACTATAATAGGGATTAAACTGTGCATCATTTGGATCATGAGTAAACGAAGTTCCGCGACAGAAGCTCTCATGCCTGCAGAAGAGCATTTCCTTTTGGTTGGCAGCCATGAATTCTTGTTGAAAACTATCTGCCATAAGATTAGGTTTTTCCTCGAATGGATCATAAGGTAGGTCGAATGGATTTTGTGTAGGCAACAAGATCGAAGGTGCAGAACCAGGCATCTGTAATCCTTCTCCATTGGAATTATTCGGAAAACCAAAAAGGCTGTTTTTAACAATTAGAATGGGAGCAAGTTGGCTAGGGGGAATAACAGCCATGTCCATCAGGCTTTTATCCACTGCCATTTTGAACAACTTTTTTGCTCTACGTTTCGCGATTAAACTTTCCAGCCTTTTGTTGCGTTCCGACTCCAAAGCCCCGAGATCCATAAGATTCTTCTGATCGTCCTCCGTCCATTCCACAGCCTTATTCCGGTCTTCCTGCACCTCTTCTTCTTCCTCCTCCTCCTCCTCCCCTTCTTCCATTCTTTCGGCCTCTACCACACTAGCGCCACCACCACCGTCATCAGGACCTCTTCCTGACTCTCCTTGAAAGCCATCACCCGACAGCAAATTCGGATCATCAAGTGCTCGATCATTCCCAATCTCATTGTGGGAGGATCTCTCTCCATGTTCCATGCTAGTCCTTCCTTTGGAAGTCCATTCTTTCTCATCGAAGATCAACTTCGAATTTTCCTCCAAGAAATTAGTATTACTAGATAAACTATCATAAAGACTAGTCGGAACTTTTCTATCCCATTCTACGACCTCTTTTCTAACATTTCGTCTAACACTTTTCTGGCTTCGTAATGAAGGGTTTGATCTATTTACATCAACAGATGATCTCTGATCACCATTTTTTCTCTTAAACCATTTGAACTCAGGATATTTGGTTCTAAAATACAATCGAATCGAAACAAAAGTGCAGACGGTAACAGGAGAAGAGTACATCAAAAAGTAAAAAACAGAAGGAAAACATATGTATAGGAAGAACACAAAGACAAAAACACCCGACACAACTGGATATTTTCTTACAAATCTATGGCAACAAGCTCCAGAAAATCTAATAATTCTCCAGAGTAGATGTTGAATAACCTTTGCATCAATACCCATTTTTTTTTAACTTAATCTATACACAAAGCAAAAACAATGAAACAAACCCAAGCTGCGAAGGAAAATGACTGAAAGAATTTTCAGCTTAAACCTGCAGTCTCAGACATAAATGAGAATCATTTTCATTTTGTTTTTAGTTAAAACAAAAGAGAGGTCAGGGATATGTGGATTTTCATCTTTTTCCTTTTTTAGAAATTTTCCTTTCGGTAGATAGCTTTTGTTAGATCCTTCAATTTAGGACTTCCTCTGCCATTTTTGTGTTTTTGCTCTTCCTTGATTCATGGGAAAATATAGGACGAAATTGAAAACAGGCATTGAAATGAAGTGGCGGTCAATATTGCAGTCTATTTTAGTCATATGGCCTTCGACTACATTGCTGTGACTCTCAAGGGGCGTTTAGCTCGGGGAATAATAGGATTTTCTTTTGCAAGATAATAAAAATACATTTTTAATAATACGTTACTGTATTTGATTTATTAAGTTTTTATATAAGAGTTTTATATTTGGTTGATAAGATATAAAATTTTTAATTTGTATCTTTTATTAAATTATTCTCTATAAGTAAAAATGATAAATTTTTACAAATTATTCAAATTAATTAATTTATTAAACCAATATAATATATTTTTATAGAGAATTTAATTACTAAAAAAAAGAAAACTCCATTATATTAAAGATGGAAAATGTTTTTAAGTACTAAAAAAAAAGAAAACGAGTATTTAGGTTTCAAAATAATGATAATATTAAAATATCAAGTTTACATAAGTTGTTTAAATTTATAAAAAAATTAAAATAATTTATCATTATATAAAATAAACAAAGTTGTGCAAACTCCAATAAAAAAAATCTCATAATCAATCCTTTATTATAATAATGAGATGCATGATTGCTATTATTCGTATCATTTAAACTTTTTTTGACATGTTTCTTCTTGTTCTTATGTCATATTTAAGTTCTAGTACTTTATAGATGCAGTTTTTGCATTTGTTCAATTCTTATACATTTTGTGATCGGCACTCTAATTGCCTAAGACTTGTGCTTTAGCTTCCTCCCAAGTATTATATATTCTTAGCTTACACGTCGAAAACAACATATGTTTTCCAATCATTTAAAAACAAACTTAAAACACAGAGTAATTATCAACTAATTGACAAATACAACACGGGCCTATTTGAACTTTAAATATAATAAACTAATTACTCAAAAAAAGATTGAATCATAAACAATACAATCTAAAAACATCATTTTCAAGATGTGCCAATCAAGGAACCTTTAATTAAAAATAACTTTTTTCATGATAAGTTTAGAATGTATTACGGTGCATATAAGGACATAGCTAAATAGTAATGGAATTATATATTTTTTTCCTGAGAAAAAAATTTATTTACTGACTTTAAAGAAATGGAAATTTTCAATTGTGAGGTATATAATTATATATTTAATCATAGTTTATAACAAATAAAGTACTAAACTACTTTGTTTCTATAATATGTCAACTTGTGGTTTTAAATTAATTATTTTCAATTTTTGCTAAAATAGCAACATATTTCCCTTTTTTTGCTCTAAAATAATTTCATAGAAGAGTTGAAAACAATGACAAGTTCAACATATTTGAAATTTTAATTAAAAAAATTAAAAATTATGATTCTTTTATAACAAATAGTGTAAATTATGAATTTTTTAATATGAAAAGCAACATAGGGTTTTAAGTCTCAAGTTTCAACCATGTTTACACTACATTGTTCTCATTGACAAAGGCATAATAACAATAAACAAAACAAACAGAGAGGCTTTCACCACACTTTCTAAAGATAGTAGAAAACCCTAAATTTAAAATTTGTCCATGCCTTAGAAAAAACTCTATAGACAATCATCATATTCATAAATCCTAAAACCCAAAAACAAAAATTATTGTCACAAAAAAAAAAATCCCAAATTCAAATTTTAAAAACTCAAAATCAAACTCAAAAATAATTTTCAATTTGTAACCCATGACCAAGGAAAACTTAAACCCTTAAACAATCCCAAATTTGAAACCTAAAACTTCAATTTCAAAATTTTAATAAACCATATTAATCGAACTTTAACATGCAAAAAACCAATAGATGAGTTAAAAATGCCATGCCTGAAGGAAGCAATGTCGGTCCAAAGGTAAGACAAGAGAATACGTCGATGGCTTAAAGAAAAACAAAAAACTTGTAGAAAACCAAGTTGTTGAAGGCTTGTAAAAGCAAAAATGCCTTTTTAAAGTTAAAACAATCAAGAAAAATATATAGGGGTAAAAATACAAAAAAGAAAATTTACATTTTGAGATAAATGTGACATAATATTGAAAAAAGGTAGTTATGACATTATCGTACATATTACCGAATTTTGATACTATATGTAAACTACATTATTGAGCTTAGGGAAAGTTTCTGAACCAAACATGGTAATATCACAAAATATTATATTACCTTTGGTAATGAAATATTCACTAAATCAAATGCCAGGTTAAGTATTTTGGTATGATGTTTATATCTAACACATGCCTGACAAGGGTAAAGGGATATGACTTCTAAAAGACTCTTCAAATATATTGAAATCTTAAAAAAATTAAGCATATTGGTATGTAATACTCATACCCAAATTCAAATAATACTTTTCAATTTTTGATTTTAGGGAAAGAAATTTAGTCAAGAAATTACCTTATCCATCATCGAGTTTCTAGATTTTATTAGCTTATATTACTAGTCTATTAAATAAGCATCCAACAATTCAATGAATTTAAATAATAATTATCAATATTACATTCACATTTGTTTAATAATAATTCACATTTTTTAAGTCAAAAATATAGTTTTTAAATTTAAGTTCCTAAATGCAATATTCAAATATTCGCATTCGATATTTATATTTGATACATCTTGAACATAAATACAAAGATAGAACTTTTTAAATATATAAAAAAAAACTTAAAAAATTAAATATAGTCATATTAAACTAAATCTGTTTATGAGTGAGACAATCAATCTGACTTGATAAACTCAATAAATATTCGACTGAGCTTACATAAGCATAAATTATTATTTATAAAATAAAAATTATTTTTATTTAAATTTAATTATAAATATTAATAAAATAATTTTTAATATTATTTTAAAAAAATAATATAAGCTTGGCAATCACTCTAAGACAGTTTTAATTCGGAATAAGTGCAAAAATTTTAAATTCTGAACCGATCCGTAAACATCTCTGCAAGAGAGATGCTCATATCCGAACCGGATAAGAAATAGTAGACTCTTAGCTCTCCTTCACCTTCCTCTCTTCAAACAACAAAAATGGAGATTTCAGCTGGAACTCTCACTTCACTTTCCTTTTTCTCATCCTCGCTTTTCCTTTCCTCTCCCTCCACCAAGCTCCCAACCTGCGTTTCACTCTCTTTCAAAACCTCTTCAAAACCCAACGTCTTCATTTCTTCCCAGCTTTCCACTCTCCCAATTTTATCCTTCACCGGTGAGAAAGTCGGCGAAACTTATCTCGACCTCAAGTCGGCCCCTCCTATAACCGCTCGAGCCGTCGTTCACCGAGCAATCATCACGGACCTACAAAACAAGCGCCGCGGCACTGCTTCGACCCTCACCCGCAGCGAAGTTCGAGGTGGCGGGAAAAAACCTTACCCGCAAAAGAAAACCGGGCGGGCACGCCGTGGGTCTATGCGCAGCCCGCTTCGACCCGGAGGTGGTGTTATCTTCGGACCCAAACCCAGAGACTGGTCGATTAAAATCAATAAGAAAGAGAAAAGATTGGCGATTTCGACGGCATTATCCAGTGCAGCCGAGAACACGATAGTTGTGGAAGAATTTGGGGATAAATTCCAGAAACCAAAGACGAAGGAGTTCATTGAGGCGTTGAAGAGGTGGCGATTGGACCCAAAGCAGAAATTGATGTTTTTGATGATGGAAGTGCCGGAGAACGTGAGCAAATCAAGTCGAAATGTTGGGACTTTGAGAATGTTGACGCCGAGGACCCTTAACTTGTTCGACATTTTGAATTGCGATAATCTGGTCTTGACTCCGGATGCGGTGGATTATCTGAATGGAAGATATGGAGAAGATTATGAAGGTGACAGTGACAATGATAACGAAGAAGAAGAGGAAGAAGAAGCAGGCGGTGAAGGTAAAGTTCCTTCTAGTTAGTATTATCAGAAAATTGTTGGTAAAAATGGTGCTATAATTGTCGTCTTCTATTGCATTACATTTTGTGTTTAACTTTTGGAAGGTGAAGATGGTAACTTGTTGGAGATTTACTTATAGAAGAAAATGCATCTAAACATGTTTAGTTCATTAGAATGTTTTTCGAAGGATTGAAATCGGAAATACAATTCTAGTTCTGTTTTGGAAATGATCTTTGTTGGTTATTAATACAATGTGAAAGTGGCGAATATGGAGTGTACTTTCAACATAGTAAAGATGCAAAGAGAGTTGTAAGATGCGTATTCTTCTTTCGAAAGAGCTAAATTTGAGTTAATGAATAACTCATAAGAATAATTGCGAAATGCAAAATGGTAGTGGTTAATTTACTTGGACTCGGGTATGAGTTTCACGGGTTTATTCATTTTTCTTTTTTAAGTTTTTCCTTGTAGTTGGAGAGTCTTAAAAGGGTCATATATCTATATCCATGTTCGGATATGCCTCAAACATGGGTACTTAAAGAAAAACAAAGAGTCAGAGCAGCATAAGTCTATGGCGTCAACTAAAAAGTCATATGTATGACTTCAGGTAGGCGATTCTTAATTGGTTTGTTTGTATTTGTTAGCTTGCATGGATGAGAGGGTGCCTCAAAATTTTTTATTTCATCATTGAATCTATAGTGTTTTTTTTTTTTTTTTTTTCTTTTGGGTGTGTGTTTAAATCCTACAAATTGCCATTTCTGTCTGTTTTCCCCACTTTGCCTAAGGGATGCTAAAAGGAAACAAGAATTCGATGGGTCTTTTTTGATATTATCTTTATTTATTTTGTTTCCTTGTTTTAATTTCTTAACATTTTCTGAGGCAGATGAGAATGCTGATGCAGAACAATGACCTCCTTATTCCCTCCGCATTTCACATAACCTGAAGAAATTCTCTGCTTTGCCTAAATCAACATTGTTGAAAGCTAGTTTTGGTAAATTTTTTACTGTATTATTTTTGTATCTTCACACATTTTTTACAAAGTTATATCGAATTAATTCATCAATGTTATAATGCTCTTCCAAGCATTGCTTCCTGTTTTATTCTCCCTTATTTTGCAAATTGTTTTTAATTATTCATTACTTAGATAAGATTAATATGCTTGGCTGCTGTGAACAGGCAGTATTTGGGGTTCAAGTTATAACATTAAGATGTCCCAAACCCAAAATTTCAAATGGGAATAATTCATAACATGTTAGGAAGTGAAGAATGCAAATAAACTAAAACCTGGATAATATGCTGGTTTGGCCTTTAAAATCTGGGTAGCTGTTATCTAAATAGCCCTGACCTGATCAACAAGCGTAAATATAATTGTCTCGAAACAGCTAGCGATAGTTTGGAGGTTGACTAATAAACTCCAGGTATCTACTTTTATTCTTGTGTGTACCCGTCTTGTGAGTAGATTAATTTAAGATTTCAATGTGGTATTTTACAAGTTTAGGAGACTGGAATTGCAGGAAGTAACTAAATACGTACAGACAGAAGGGATCATTTGTAGGTAAGAAAATCCTGAAAATTTTCTGCTATAGAAATTATTTTTCGAAATGTATTCTAGTTTTGCTAAGTCCTTCACTTACTGGTAGGGTGAGTTGCGTATGTCTAGGGATGAAACGCGGGATCCTGCACCTAATTGGAATGGCAAAATAGCTGAGGATGATGACATTGAAATAGTCAGGTCTGGATTGAAATTTAGGTTGAGTTTAAGAGAGATCCATGTGATTTCGCTGCTAGTCTTGGACGAATAAAAACTCATATGGTGACCTTGCGCTACGAGTATTAGGAGATTAAGGGGCCGCCCGGGCATTTCTGGTGGGAATCTAGGCTTCAGTGTGGTGGGAAGGCACTTCCACCTGCGCCAATGGGGCCAAAGTGACTTCATGCATGTTGCAAGTTTATGATATTTGGATGGAAATGGGAATGTATATACATTCAACCTCTAAATGAACTTTATTGTTATGTTGGCTGCATATATCTGTTCTTTCGTATGGCTTGTACAGAATGTGGCACGGAAAATCTGTGTTACTCGGATTCAGATGTGAGCGTCGGTTATGGGGTATGTTCAATTTTAAAGTTTTGCCATGTATTTGGAAGACCTTTGGAGGGTCATATTCTTATATTCATATTCGGATATATATCAGACACAAATACTTAAAGGGAAATGAAGAGTCCAGCAACATAGTAGAAAACTCTTTGCCGATGCAAGTCCTTGAGAAATTGACTCTAATGGAGTTGACTTCATAGCTCTCGTCTTCGTCTTCCGCTTCAGTCTGTTATGGTATATGATATTTTCTGTCTCAAACTCTTAAATTCATCACATGAAGAACCATTCTGGTAGGCCGTTGCTCTCTTCATTTCTTTAAATGGATTCAGCATTTTTACAAGTTAGAAGACGGTTGGGTCGCTTTAGCCAATCCATATTGTATCATTCACGCATATATTTTTGCAGAGTTTAGACTCAAACATAATGGAATTTATCATATATTTGATTAATTCATGAAATCTCGAACTTCATTTAAAAAGAAAAGGATTGGGGGTGGATATTTCAGACAGGGCTTTTGCTGCCAACCCAAGTAAGCAAGCTGAAAAAGCCCTTTCTGCTTTTTTATTTTATAATAATAAGGTAAGCTTCATAGTTCCAACGTATACAAGGCCGCCGCTTACTAAGCGCTGGTTCTATCCCGGCCAAGCAACCAAAGATTCCAGTGAAGAAAGAGAAGGGGAAGAAGCGAGGTAGAGTAATGGTTAACTCGCCAGGCTCATGATCTGAAAAATGCAGGTTCGAATCTTGGCCCCGCCTAATTACGTCAGATACTTGACACAGTCCTGCTCGTGAATCTGGTCCTACCTCGCATCCATCTTTTCATTCAAGCTCTCTTACATATGTGAATTTTACCTATACGAGGGGGAAGTAGTTGCTCTTGCGCCCTTTATGGGGGTTACCGGACCAAGAGAAAAAAATTCCCCGATAAAAAAAGAGTCACTTTCCTGACTGACAGAACACAAACTGAATCTCAACGACGCTGGGGATATACACAACTGCGCCTGTGAACTTGGATTTAAGCCTCATTTGATCGACTCGCGTGTGTTAAGCATAAAATTTCGAGCCCTCAATCTGTTGGCCACCATTTGTTCTAATTTGATGTCTCAACCGTGTCGACTGTGACAGAAATGAGTTGATTACCAGGTGTAATGGAATATAACAAGGTCCAAACAAGTCTGTTTGCTCAACGTTTACAGTTGCCTGCATCTCCTGTCGAATCTTTGTCATTCTGACGCAAATTTAAGCGTCAAACATGAGTAACATGAGTTTATTTAATTTTTTAAAGATATTTATATATTTTAAAGATATTTAAAAAATTATATTTATATATTTATATTTAAATATATATTAAATATATCTTAAATATGAATTTTTAAAAAAAAATAAAAACTCGGAGCTACATAGAAAATAATTGCCCAGCGAGGAAGAAACCATGATTTATTTTCACCTAATTTTATCAATCTGCTTAGATGCTGATCATCGATGCATGCGTCCGGCCATGTATGGACATAGATAGTCATCTTAAAACAATAATATGATCGTTATTTGCGCCATCTTTTTTCATCCATATTATCGATAATTACCGTAATTAATCCTTCACGTCAGCAATAAAAACAACAGTGAACTCACCAAAGTCAGTAAACCGAAAGTTCAAAAGACTATCTTCCTTCCGCAAGTTCCCAAGAATCCAATCGAAAAGCCCTTTCTCTTCTTTGCTTCCACCCGCACCTTTCTCAGCTGTTGCTGCGAAGACCCTTGTTGTAGAAGTAGCAAAGGAAATCAGCAGAGAAGCCATTGTCACTTAGCTGAAACAAGCTCTTATGTTTCTTTTTTTTGGGGGGAGGGGGGAATAGTGGTGAAGAAGAAGGCAAGAGCCAAGAAGCTAAGGGTATCATGCTCATTCGTGGAAATATACTTTTATGGGGTTGTCTTGTTGTCAATTTTGGACCGTTGGATGAGAATTTAGATGACGAGTTTGTGGAATTGGGGTAGCGGCCATGAGTGTCTTATCCTCGTCGCTCAATTTGAAAGGTTTT
>JBBYHM010000013.1:3539665-3553619 GCA_038381775.1 Adansonia rubrostipa
GACCCATAGAACCGAACTAAAATTTTTTTCGAGCTAAACGGGGCCAAATTCGTGCCTAGCTTAGAATTTAAAATTACGTAAAAGTGATGTAAACTATACTTAAACCCGAACCCGACCTGAACCTGAACCCGAATTGGCCCGAACCCGGATTGGCCCGAACCCGAATGGACCCGAACTCGAATTGGTCCGAATCCGAATGAACCCGAACCCGAAAGGATCCGAACCCGAATCAGCCTGAATCTAAAAAAATTCGAACCCAAAATGACCCACCCCGAACCCGCCCGAACCCGCTCAATTGCCACCTCTACTTCTTTTTCTAATAAATTGCATAAAATCCCTTGCAAAAAACAATATTGAATTTTTTTTTTTTTTTACACATGATTGATTCAATTGAGTGTCAAAATATGGCAAGGGCAAATTATTTTAAAAAAGAAAAAATAATAATAATAAAAACAAAAAACAAAGGAGAGGTTGCATCTTCTCGAAAAAGAGGCTTTCCAATGGAAAAAATTAGGGAAGACACTGGTGGCCTGGCGGGGGGAAGACGTAATGAAAGCAGAGTCAAAAAGGGTTAGAAAATGAGAACGCATTGATGAATGAGAGAGACATGCAATTAAATGAGACAGCTGGATGAGACGAATGGGCTGTCGCCATCACATCACATTACACATAAATGGCACAAATGCTAGCTGTTGTTAATGAATGGGGTTTACCAATAAAACTAAAGCGAACACAAGTTCCTAGATGACCCCTTTTGAATCTTTGATGAAACAATAAAACAAACGACCTTTGCTTGTCGCTTGGTTGCCTTAACAAAACAAACTACATATTCCCTCAACGATCGACAGGCCTTTGGGTTGTTTTGAGTGATCAATTTCCAAGCTACCACCTCTAGGGAAACAAAAGTCTTGCCATTCGCTTTTTAATCAAGAACTATTAAGCATTCTATTCTTCTTAATCTGTAGTCAAAGATAGCAAAGTTTCTCACATTTTGTTGGCTAAATGTTCATTTAAGTACCTAGCATACTTTTGTTTTGATTTGTGACAGGCTAGGATTCTGCTAGAGATTCTTTGCGGAAAATTGCCTGTAAACCCATGCTTTTTTTTCAGGACGTCCTAGATATTGTCTTGTGGACTATAAAGAATCCACAGGAATAATGAAGATTATATAATTTGCTTCCTTGATGAGGAGGAGATCAGCCCATGGGTCAATGATGAACAGCGAGGGGTGCTCTGATTGATGGAACTGGCACTTTCAATGCATTCAATTTATGGCGGTAACAAAAGAACCTCAATGTGGGATGTGCTGGCATCTCTAATTAGGCAAAATGAAAAGCACGAAACAAAGTTTAAATCACGCATAAAACCTGGGTTTTGGCTTTTACTGAAAAATTAGATATTTTTTATCAGATTCCCATTTGAAAAATGCAAGGTGAAGAGCAGTGAAGAGGCATGACCAGGCAGCAGCTAGCAACTGTTGCCGTAATTGAGAAGTTCTCAATTAGAATCAGCCCAATCCAAAAAATCCCAGACCCCAAAATTGCCTTTGCTAACCGTAGCACATAAACTGCCTTACAGACCTCCAAGCTTTCAGGCACATAAACTGCCTGTTGCAAAGCATACAAATAAGTACTTTGCTAGTCATGCATGCACTATTAGCGTCTATAGAACAACGCTTTCGAGACGAAAACTTCAGACAAAAATAATTTCATTGGTTTCAAATGAAACTAGAACTATTATTCCTCATTACATCTCAGCATTTCATCGAAGGTGTTAACTTCTGGTCAAGAGCTTGTCAATGGATGTGAGAGACCAGAAATTACAGTAAGAATATCATTGCCCCCAGCAGAGAGAAATAACAAACATATCAAGTTTCTTACCTCAAAGTGTTTCTCACCCCACCCGAAAGATGCCAAGGAGGCTGTTAAACTAAAAACCAGGGCCTTTGCTGCAATTACTTGCATGCCCTCAAAGGAGGATATGCGTGCAGTGCATTCAGGCTAGATGTTTTTTGGCATGCGTATGCTGTCAGTGTTGAGAGATAGTAATCATATATATATATATATATATATATATATCATGGTTTTATTAAATCCAGCTTTTTAATATTTTTACCTTTCTTTCACTGAAGATTTATTTACTATTGTAGAAACGAAGGTAATGTTTCTTAATCACGACATACTATAACTAATCAGCCAACAACTAGATAATTGGCAAGATATAACGCAGCAATTCATCTAGTTAAGAACCGAAAGATGCAGGAAAACACTGACAGTCTAAATTCACCTAAACTTCAATTCCAATACGCAATCACAATTTCATCCATTATAGAAAATCTGAATAAGTGAGGTAGATCACGTCAACTAGCTGAGTAAGCCATCATTCTATAAACTACATAAAAGTGCAGCTACAAATATTTGTTTATCACGAGAGGAGAAGAAACATATATATTTATATATATTACCCGGGAACCAGTTTTTAGGAAAAATCTTGTTGCCACAAAGTACCAATTCTTTTGCTTCCACATTTTGTGAAGTTTCAGCTTGTTTCAAACTTTCCAGAGCAGATATTCGCCTATCCAGGGGCCCTTGAAGACTTTTCACCCTGAGAGAAAGGGAAAAAGCAAAAAATATAGGCACACAACACAACTAAACCCCCAAAACTGATTGTAGGTTAGAGCACCACCAGAAAGAAACGACCAATCCAACCAAATGAACAGGAGAAAACTATTCATTTTTGTTAAATTATTATGTTCAGTAAAACGTTGGTGACCATCCATCCAACCACTTCCTTGTCTCGTGGTAGTTCATCTTGTTCGCATCAGGAAATAGTCACTTATTGGAATGGGTCTAATTGGGAGGTTCAAGCATTAGGATCATTTGAAATAAATAAGGCATTTTATGGTTTCATTCTTGAAGACATTACACCTATAGTTGGTATATTAATGGTTTTTTAAGGCACAATCAAGAAGAACCATAGAAAAAAAAATGTTCAAAAATAATTGGACTGAAATAATGTCAAAAACTAAGCAAAGAATCAAAATGACACATAGAGAGGTGAAAATAAATCCCCTTTACCCTAAAAGGTTTCAAGAAAACATTTCATTTACTTGCAGTTTACTAAGCAGTACTAAGTTTTGCGTTGCCGAAGCCCTTACATGCATCAAAACCATGCCTTTTCATCCAAGATAACATTTTTCCTCTTCCCTTACCAAACAACAGAAGACTCTATCTTAGCCCAAGCCTGCTATGATTGGGTTTATTTAGACCATGAAGTTCAACCTAAGAGATAACTGTAATAGCCTATCCGCCACTACCAGAACAAAGAATAACCGACGTTTTCTTACATTTTCATCTAACATCAACAACCCACACAGTCCTCCAAGCAGCTATATGCAATGCAATGTAATACCCCCTTCACACTGCATATGCATAGTAAACAAAAAAGTACAAAAGAAGCAGCAGCACAACCACGTAGATGAAAAACTATCAAACAAATACCCAAAATTCAGTTTTCCAAGCTTTCGTATACCTCCAAAAACTCTCGAAAATGAGCATAAATCCGAAAACCGATAAATTCCATAAGAAATTGACATTTATCCCAAATGCTACGAAAGAAAAGGAAAATATGGGGATTGCCTGTTGGGTGATGGATTCATGGGCAACCTTGTAATCCTTGTACAGGATGTAGAGACCCAGAAAGGACGCCGTTGCAGCCCTTGTAAAGAATGACGCCAATCTCACCCTCAATACGTAACTCATCTTTGACCTTCCTCCCTTCTCTCTTATTTTTCTTACTCTTTTGTGTTTTTTTTTTTTTCTCTGTTTAGAAAAACTGTTTATTTTCATGTAAGAAAATTAAAAACGTCGCTACTTTTGATCACTTTAACGCCACCTAACGTTGTCGTTTCAGTACTAAACATTTTTTTTTTGTTGTCGTTGTTGTAAATTGCGGTCTGTGGGCTGTTGAAAACCAACGCACGTCGAGCAGAGCCAAAGCCAAAATATAAATAGAGAGAGTGCAAAAATACACGTTACATTGTGGAGCAGAACAGCCCACATTTGCCCCTTCTTCGATCCTCTTCCCACTCCAAAGAAAATTTAGGGTTTGGGTTTGGGTTTTTCTGTGATTGTGAAGAGGAAAACATGCAGCAGCCGCCACAGTTGATGAACATCACCACTGAACAGATTCAAAAGGTTACTTGATCTTTCCAGCATTGACCCTTTTCCTTTTGAAATCTTTATCTTTTGGCTAACTTGATGATTTTTTTAATGTGCTTTCATCGATGGGTTTTACATGCATTGTTTTTTATGTGCATTTTTTTGTAATCAAATTAAATTCCTTTTGGGAATTCTTGGCGTTCTTGATCTTAACCATAGTTTCACAACCATGTCATTTGTTTTCGTGGTTGGACATGTTAAAATGGTTGTGAACTATTGATTTTCTAGGGTTTTTTTTTTCTGTAGAAGAAACAAGGATGATTTGCTGAGAAAATTTATCTTTTTTCCTGTTCATATTGATATGATAATGGATCGTGCTTCTTGCAGTACCTGGACGAGAATAAAGAGTTGATAATGGCAATACTGGAGAACCAAAACCAGGGAAAGTTGGCTGAGAGTGCCTCGTAAGTGAACCTTCTTAAACATCGTTCTATAATTTTGTTTACTTCCAGCATTATACCAATTGTTATAGGCCCCATTGCAGTCCGAGTTTTGTCGTTGAGCTGAATGTTTAAATCGATGTTATTCATCCATTACTTTATGTTAAGAGGTTTATATTTTACCTTTTCTCATGCTTCAGTGTCTGCTGTATTTTAATTGCTTCTCATCTGTAAATGATAGGGAAAAAGCATTTAATAGCCTTCTGTCGGTTGCCGCACTTTGGGTGATTTTCTTGGTCACCCCCTAAATTGAGTTCTTCACAAGAAAATTTATTCTTTGATTATGAAGTTATAAAGTTGAATTCAGTATGCCTGAATCAAAGTATTAACTCACTTGTTTACTTCATCTTCTATGCTAGTTTAGTGCTCAACTTGTATGCTTTCTCTGTTATTGTAGATACATTGTAAAAACGATCATATCTGCCAAAACTACAAAACAACACATTTACATGCCTATTAATACTTGGTCATCTATATTTTAAAGACGAGATCGAATGATTGTTCACTATTGGTTTGACTAATTTAAGCAACTGAAGAACAGTGATCTTCATGTTGGAAGAACTAGGGTCGATCTGTATATTTAAGTATTTACGAGTAGTATAGTCGGTTAACAAGTACTGTAAATTATGATACCCTCCCTCATTTTATAATAATGATTCAGATATCAGGCACAGCTGCAGCAGAACCTAATGTATCTAGCTAAAATTGCTGATGCACAGCCGCAGGCAGCGACATCTTCCCAGGTTCTGTCTCAGAGATTTATTCGGTTTAATATCTTTTGGAAAAACTAAGAATGCATTTCTTTCTTTGAACTCATTTGTGAAACATCGCAGATGCCTCCACAGAGTGCAATGCAGCAGGAGCAACATGTTCAGTCTGCACAAGCTGCAATGGCTAAGCAGCATCCAGGTTTCTTAGCTCCTCCGAAGTTGCCTTTCCATTTGAACGATCCACAGCAGCAACCAGAGCAGCCAGTGTATCTCCAACAACAGCAATTCAACCAACCACAGGTGGGCTTGAGATCCGCTGCTCCTAGTGGCACGTACCACGGGGTGCAAACTGGATTTGGTAACAGTTTCATGAATATTCAAGGAAACAAACAAGATAGCTCGGCCTCGGAAGATGGTGCTGGTGAAGGCTTCCGAAGCTCATCATATGGGCAACGCTAGGGATAGCGAAAGCATAAGGCTTAAATGATGTAAACATGGCTAATAATACCCTGGTGGTTCATATTGTGGGGAGCTCCTGCAGTAGTTGTCTGCCCCTAATCATCTGATTGTATTTTGCTGCTTTTTATTGTGCTAAGGAAAATGGGGAGAGCTAACTTGGTTCTCTTTTCATATCTTTTGATTTAGTTATTCTGCGCTGGTGAATCTTCCGGCAATACATTGGCTGTTAGTGATTAAAATATTGGTTTCAAATTTCCTGGCTTGGGTTGATATTCCTAAAACTGAGGCGAAGTGATTGTGGTTAGGGTTAAAAATTCAAATTTGGTTTGGTCATCGTCAAGGCTCAAGTTATCAAGTGCATCAAATTTGAATTTCTAAATCTTCGACTCCACTTGCCCGCAAATCTAATAGAGTTTTTTTTTTTTTTAATATATGCTTTCATTATTTTTAATTAACACTTAAATGATCTCGATTTAAGTTTTGATCCTATATAACTAATTTTGAAGGCGAACATGAAAATCAAACTTATTTTTTATTAAGTAAAACAATATATCAAAAAGAACTTGAGTAGTTCAATTCAAATTTTTAAAATAGGACTCGATTAAATTCAAAATGGAGTTTTAAACAAAATTTTTAGATTCATCTCTAGAAGTTTCTTTCAAGTGTATGGATGTTTTTGACTTCGGAGAAGAGACACCAATTTGTGAACGGCCGTTGACGTCCTTTTCAACGCTAGCAATTTCTTCGACCATGGTGAGACTCAAGAAACTTTTATTTCGCCAACTGCAAAGCGAGAGCATTACCACCGTAAGGTGTTGCTTTTCAAGCACTTATAATGAATGCTGATACTTTTCCCGACCAATAGATCACACACCATCCAAAGTCGGGTGCTTCTTCTAGCCGTATTCTACGGCTGCACCATTTTACCTCTTTATCACTCGTGAAAAAAGTGCCATTTTCCTTGCATTGCAGAAGAGTTTTAACAGTTGCTCCCATCCCATGTAACTCCCCAGCGTTTGTGATGCAAAGTACATCAATCAGCCAACGAAAGCAAAAAGACCAGTTCACTATTCTTTTAAGTTCTAACATGTACTGCTATCGTTTCTATTTTGAAACTAACAAACCCAAATTGTAGGCCTGTTTGATTGATTATATTCTATGGTCATTTCCGCAGAAATAGGCAAACCACGTCCATGCAGCTGGCTGACCGACATTTGACCCAAAGCAACATTGCTTTAATTACTTGGGGAATTCACAAAGTTACGAACTATGCACAGCTGCAAATGGGTGCACGTACGGTTGATACTAATGATGCAGGGAATAAAAATGGTGCAAGCTTAAGTATGACAAGAACAAGCACTAAAATAAATAGTGTTTTTCTAATAGTGGAAGGACCAAAATGCCCAAAACACTTCAAATAAGTCAGCTTATTATCCAATCCAATCAGAGAATTTTCTCAGATGCAAAAAGACGGCTGATCGATGACCAAGATCAGGAGGACTCAGGAGTTACATTTAACAAAAATCACATGCCGAGATGTTTGCAATCTGTGCATAACGAATGTCTCACGACTTGACATTGCGATTCAGAAAATCCTGCCACAACAAAACGTACTTGGTAAATCTCTAAATTAATTTAGTTAAAAAGACCAAAAAAAACCTATGAAATCCAGATATGCTATCTGACAAACTAGTATCAGTTTATTACGGATAATAGTTATAAACCGATAATCCTGCCCTGAATATTTGACAAGCCAATACAATAGTATAACTGCTTAATGCAAAAAAAGGATTATCTATTACCTCAGATAATTAATCAATCAATCCAAGCAGGAAAGGAGAAACAAATTATCGAATGCAATAGCACAAAATCACAGTACATCATCATATTAAATGCTTCAATTTAGCATGTTGCGAATTAGAATTGCTCATAAAAGAGCTGTAATAGAATATGGAATGCACATGTAATAAACAAAAAACACGACAATTAAAGAATAACTCACAATTGAGGTCAATGCACTCACTATCTTCTAGAAGATAATGCTGCCCCAGTTGCCCTGCCATGATACAAAACAATTGAGCTCAATAAGCTTCAGGCACAAGAACACACACTGATAAATGATCTTCAGCTATCTGCAGGGTTTTAACTCATACCTGCCCTGGTGTTTTCCAACAAAACTTGAATTAGACCTTCCATTACCAGAGGCCTTGCTTTCAACACTTGTCACACTAGATCCCTCAAAATTTGCTCCACTAATTTCAGTAGGATCTTTAGATTTGCTCAATATTTTTACATTTGAGAGACCTCCAGCTGCACCAAAACAAATGCCATTGGGACGTTCGTTCTGCATTCCTAACAGCTGTGAATGACTATCAGCTGCAGTTTTAGAGATGGCTATGTACTCCTTGAAAACAGCATTATCATTCTTCACATGGCTGGGATCAATTGATGGCAGGACCTTCTTCGGTCGGTTAGGCTGTGCCATCGGAGTAACAGCAACAGAAGGCAAAAATGAGGAGCAAGGGGATGAGGCTGCAGCAGCAGCAGCAACTTTAGCAACAGCTGCAGTGGCTGCTATCATTTCTTGTGCTCCCTCTCGAAGCTGAATATAATCACCCTCAATCACAAATAACTGAAATCACGATTTCAAATCTTCAGAAAGTATAATCCACGTGTACAAAAGTGTAAAAAATTGCAAGAAAAACAAACCTCAGGGTGAATGGCTACAAAGTCATCCAGCTTTCCATACTTTTTCTTGTAATCATGCCAGCGTAAAGGTGCAAGCATTTTCCCCAGCCTATTTGGTAGCTGCAATAGGCATAAACAAGTCAAACCTTACTTGTGCAAGGATTAAATGCCATAGTGGACCTAAGAAAATTTATTAGCAGATCACTAACCGTTGAACTGATCCGAATTCTGCCTCCAGTTGGAATCGTGCGAACAACGCAAGCCAACAATGATCTTTCGTCAAGCAGTGCAGTGTCTGAAGTCTTAACCGATCTTTCATCAAGCAGAGCAGTCTCTGAAGTCTTAGCTGATATCAAAATATTAGTCTGCCCAGTTGAGACAGAATTTTCGGGCAAAATAGCACCAGTGCCATTGCCTACTGTTGTTTCACTGAAATTAACAGAATGCAAAGAAGTATCAGGAGGAGATGAGCTGGCAGCACTACTTGCTTCTTCTGCTGTTATAACTTGGTCGTCCTTTACATGATTATTCATGTTCACAATATTCTGTTCCTGTCCAGTTCAAAGTTGAGGTCAGATCTGAAAATTTTCTATTCTGCTCCTATCCAGTTCAGAGTTGAGGTTAGATCTGAAAAGTTTCTTACTGCCAGAAGACTAGCCAAACTGACAAACCTTGGATTCACAGCTCTGCTCAGGAGTGCCCAATCCCAATGCATCACGAAATTGTGAAGAAACCTGCTGCAGGCTTGGCTCAGGCTGGGAGTCCCCAAGGTAACTTCCATTAATTGACTTAAGGAACTGCAAAAGAAACAGTCTTAACAAGTTACAAGAAAAGGTGACAAAATGCTGAGCACTGTGAGTTGAATCATCTTAGTTAAAGAACCTGAGCTTTCCCAGCAGATGATGATGTCATAGAATTGGGCTCTGGACCTGGGCCTACATGATCCAGATAGACTGGAGGAATAGCTTGTCCATTGACAGATATATCATATTCATACTTTACATCTGACCTCCCAAGGCTTTGATCAGCTTGGGATGGTGGAACTTGACCCTGTGCAGATAGCTGGAAACCCTCTGATGAAGTCTGCGAAACATGATGAAAAGCCATTATGTAACAAATAAAACCTTGAAACGAACTTGATAATATATTGGTTTGACCATACATGTTGATTCTGCCACTGCTGGATGGATGACATTGCTGGCATTGAATAGTGTCCACCAGGAGATGCCACAGAATGGGGAACCCCCTGCTGATGCATGACAAATGAATGCAAAGCAGTCACCTGCCCAGGTTGGAGGTACGTAGGCATCCCAAGGGGAGCAATCGGAACACTAAGAACATGGTCATTCTGATTCCAAAAGTAAAACACAGTCATTCAGGGGGGAATAAAAAGAGAAAGTAATAATAAAGTTACAACCAAGACAAAAGTATCACAAATTGACTATTATTAGATAATAGCCTAATCTTTACAACTAAAAACTTCTAAAATGAGTTTACAAGTGCATTCTTAAACCAGACATTACATGAAATATAGAAAGAGGAAGGTAGGTCTGCAGATATCCACAACGTTAGTAAAACTAGAGATGCGGTTGTGTAATATTTTGCCAATCAAATACATTACCATGTGAAGAAAGTTGTATACCTATAATCACTATATATTGGTTATAAATATTAAATTCTGAATACAACTCGACATCAGCAATTACAGGTCAGAGAAGTCAGCAAACTTACCGGAGCTGGTGCATTGCCAGCTGAAGCAAATGATTGTACATCGTCTGAAGCCACATTTGAAATGACCCCAGTATTAGCATTTGTTGCACAACTTCCATTAGAATCCACTTGGTTTCCATTATTTTCTTGACCAAATTGAGATAAATCTTTTGAATTTGCTTGGGATATATGTGATTCATCAGTATAAGAACCATTCCTCTCTCTTGCATTAGCCAGCTCAAGTTGAAGCTGATGTATTGTATGTAAATGAAGTCTCTCCATCTCGGCAAACTAACATTAATAACCAGGAACAAGGACAAATCAAATTCGCTGGAAATGACATCAAATCTATATATTTAAGGAAAGAGAGAAAAAGTGTAAACCAGAAAACAAAAGCTCATTAACCTGTCTCTGACAGCCAACCCAAAGCTGGTTATACAACTCTGTACGTTCTCGCAATTCAGCCTGTAAAGAGTGGTTTGTACTTGACTGCAAAGCATCCATCTCCTGGACACGTGAAATCCAAGTTTGAGCCTCTCTCAATTGTTCATCCTTATAAAGAATGGTTTCCTGAGCAGCCCTAAACTGAAGAATAATACTACCATTAGCAAACACCCCGGATATCTTCCGGCAATCAACATTAGAGTTAACTGAAATCATTGCATAGCTTCCATTTCCAATACAAACAAATTTGTTCTTGTACATTAAGTTTTCTGAAGATAAGTAACTGTAATTTTCAATAACCTACAGATGCACACCACAAAGGCATGACAGTGTAACAGAATATTCACAGCTTAACCCCCGGGACTAAAAATAAAAAAGGTGCATCAAAATCAAGCAAACGTACGGACCTGTTCCTGCAACTCAATAAGCTGCCTCTCTTTCCCTTGAGCATGCTCCTGAAGATCATGTATCTGTTTTATATGTTGGGCTCTCTCAGCTTCTGAATGATCACGATCTCTTCTGCCAAAAGAAAAAAGAAAAGGAAACCCATCTAAATATCCATAAGTCCAAACCTCAGCAATGAGTTTAATGTATTAAAAACAGTTATCAACAAAACAAGCTGCTAATAATCAAGAAAAAAGCAATTCAGAGAGAAATACTAAGATAATATATTAACTCAACCCTTGAATAGATTTCGGAACTCAATGTTTTGGTCTCATAGCAACTGGGACTATAAATAAAACATTCATATTAATGGTATTGCTTTAAGGCTTATATTTACTGCAAATAAAAGGGTCTTCAGAGTAAAACACAAACCTGAAATTTGCCAGTTCCTTATTTTGCTCTCTGAGAAGGTCTTCCTTTGCCCAGGCCTGCCAAGATAATTCAAGAATCACTAATTTATGCATGACCTGCTCAAAAATCCGGATTTATTTTAAAAGAAAGCTAAAAGTTTGCCTAAAAGCAGAATGAACAAATGGACAGACCTCTTCTTTTTCCAATTTGATGGCATGTAGTTCTCTATCTTTCTCTTCCATTTTCCTTTCCAAATCATGTATGGTTTGTTGACTTTCATGGAGTTGCTCCTATTCAAGAAAATGAAGCCAAAATAAAGATTGAAAGCCAAAGAGAGACAACATTCATGGTAGAATCTACTTGTAGCATGCTGGGAATAATTTCAACTGTCAATGGATCTGACTGCTACTTTTTAGACTATTTCAAACATGAGATGTAATATGACTGGGATTTAACACCACAAAACACAGATTTTAATTGTTGACTCACTTCAACACTCAACACATGATGACATAAATTTCTTAATGCTTATAATCTTATACACCAAACTTAAATTCTCCTTTTTTTTTTCTTTTATATAAATCAAAGATCATATTATAATTTATAGAAGCAGTTAAAAGTTCACTTGATTCTTTTCTCTGAAAGTTGAATCCTCAAAACAATTATATTCTAAATTCAAACCTCAAGCTTGGCAGCAGCATTGGCATGGGCTTTTATTTTAGTATCACAGCTGCTCTGCATTTCCAGGATCCTTGATCTTGCAATTAACTGGGCTCGGAGTTCAACCTCCATCTCTTGGAGCTCCTCTCTCTGTCTAGTAACATCATGAATCCGCTTATGCAATATTTCATCATCTAAACTTCCATCAACCGTGAGTGAACAGAAGTCAACATCAACAGTCTCTCTGCCATGCTGCACCTTGAAAAGCATTCAACCATGTTCACTTTTCATCATTCTCAAAACAGAATTTAATTTTAAGATCAAAAACCTTACCTCATATATAGTTCTCTCATCTAATTGTCCCAACTTTGTTCTGTCCAGTTCCTGCATATTGCAAGAAAACTGAATAAAACAAACAATGAACAACAATGATCCAATAATAATAGCAATAATCATCTTTCACGTCTTAGTCAACATAATCTGATGCTCAATTCCGCCGTTCACAGCTGTATATTTCCTCACTTCACTAAATCCAACAAAATTCTAGGGTTTGACACAATATAAGCTCTAGGGATTACAAAAACACCTAAAAAGTTGGTACAAACTAAATTCATAATCCCAATTATTTCAATAACCAGTGGACCAAAAAGTTGTCGTCAAACTGAACCTGATTTTCTAATCGATGCATCAAAATGCTTCAATTTAGAGATATATGATTGGTTCATAAATGACTCCATCCCAAAAAAAAAAAAAAAAGTTAACCCGAATTTGTTGTCGATAAGCTTATGAGAAAATGCTATTGCTTAATAATGAATAATCAAAGTGCACACAAGATATCAAACTAAAAGAGCAAAAAAGGTAATGAAAAAAGGAACAAACAAAGTAATAAACCCTAAGTTTTTTGCTCACGGAGAACACTGAAAAACACCAAATACTAGTAGTTAAATTAAAATAAAACAGAAATTGTCTTTTAATTTTTCCTACTGCCGAAACAATCCAGATTCGAAGCATGATTTTGAAACATTTTCTCAGAATCCAAGTAAAACCGAAAGCAAAGGAACTTTCATGATTGGATGAAATTACCAATTCACCCCCCGGCTTTGGAACGGCGCGATGGTCGGAAGTGGCACGCCACTCCTTCCGCGACGGTGATGGCATCCGGAGCGAACCGCTCCGTACGGCGGCTTCATTGGCCGCGGCCTCCATTGAATCAGAATGTCCGACACAGCTCCAACTCTCCAAGTTTCTATATCTGCAAAAAGCAGACCCAACAGAGGAAAAAAACTAGGGTTTTCCAATAAAGAAACTAACGAAACCCAATAATGGGGGAGCTAGGGTTTTAAATGATAGGAGGTTTTGTGAAGAAATTTTAGAATATGATAAATGGTGAGAATTTGACGCCGAGGGAAAGAAAAAGGGACATATGATTGAGTTGAGTCACGAGTGCGCGAAAATTTCGAGCCAGTGTCAAGGCCCCCGCCATTTGTAGGGCAACTTCGTCAACAAGATATGATGAATCATCACGCATTCCGGTGGCGCGTGCCCCCACGTTTCTGATCTAGTCAAGATATTTTTGACTAAAGCTTTGAGTGGAGGCAGGAAACTGTGGACCTAACAAGCAGAAATAGCCCACTGCTTTTGGGAGACGTTAGTCTTCTAGGAGAGTATTTCTTTTTTCTACCAATAGTGCGCACTCCAATTAAAATAAGGAAAATAATTGAAAAAAACAAACTTTGTAGTTATTTTTTAATAATTTTATCAAAATATTACGTTATTACATTTATAAAAAATTAATGTAATTACTGAAGTTAATGACAAGGAGACATGT
>JBBYHM010000013.1:3597788-3616779 GCA_038381775.1 Adansonia rubrostipa
AAAAAAATGGGGGAAAATTAAAACAAAAAAGTGTAAAAAGTCAAGCTTGAAGACAAAGAGTGCAGTGGGGCAATGGGTAGCCATAGCAGACATGCTACTTGACACCAATGCATAGAAATGCAACCATTAAAGACCCACCCAACCCCCACCAGCTTGTGCGGTGGAAACTGTCAGCCTTTTCCTTTTATTCTTTGCTACAACTCAGTTTCCAAGATGAATATACAGCCCGTGGATACTATGCACAATGGATAATCGAGGAGCCCCCCTCATCATTTATCTCAAATATCTATATCCGATTCAGATTAGTACCTGCCAGCTCTTCCTTAAATGGCTTTGTTTAATTAGTAGCAATTTGTGAATGTTCATAAGTTTCTACGAGAGCCAAACTTGTCTAAAGATTGATATTGGTAGAAGTTTTGCGTGCTTCAAATTCGAACCCATTGGTCATGTAAAATTATTTTTATATTAATATTTATATATTATAATTAAATTAAAATAAAAATAAATTTTTTATTGAATGAATCATTAACATTTTTTTATCTAACTCAATTCAAATCGATTTGAACAAATAATTTAGCCCTTAAACAGATACTTTCTCTCCTATTTGTGGAAAACTTCCAACTTGTCCTATGCCAAAAAATGTCAACTCTATTTCACAATAAACAACATTTCTATGCATCAAACACTTATGAAACGTCTTTTTAGTATTTTTTTTTAATTCCTAATATGAACTATTATCGATCAATTCAAAAAGATAAAAAATTCGAGATAATTTAAAAAAGGCCATGAATTCCCCAACCTTTGGCAACAATCTTGTTCTTGAGAAAAACGTTATAACCATGGCATGACATATATAGAATTAAGTTTTGTACATTTAGATCAATCTAGGGCTATACATATATTTTAAGAAA
The DNA here is from genome assembly GCA_038381775.1 of Adansonia rubrostipa. Lineage (NCBI taxonomy): Eukaryota > Viridiplantae > Streptophyta > Magnoliopsida > Malvales > Malvaceae > Adansonia > Adansonia rubrostipa. The sequence goes on from JBBYHM010000013.1 coordinate 3,598,700, forward strand.
GAAATTGATTCATACATTTCTTAAAAAACATATTATAAAGATTAATAAGTATTTTGAAAATTTAAAATCATTTAATGAGTTTTGTTTTTAAATTATAGTAAAATTTATGTGTTTTAAAAAGCATCTTTAAAAATAATGTATGTAACACTTCTTTTTTTGTTTTTGGAAAATATAAAATTTTTCATTTTTAAGTTCTACCTATCAAAATCTATTGAGTTTGGATTAGACGATAGGACGTGATATTATCACTTAGATGATAAAACCTTACCTCTCTTTTCTCATAATTTTAACTTAATTAAAACCTTTAAATTGAGCTTTTAAGTTAGAATTAGATTTTGAAGTTTCTTTTTTTATTTTTAAGAAAAAAAATCTTAATTTTGTCTTACATCAATTTTTCCTTATTTAATCTGAAAAAATATTATGCTATTAAGTACTTTTCAATCCATTATTATTTGCAAAAATTTGTTTCGGAAGTTCATTGGACTTTGATTAATCTAACTTGAGCTGACTGAGGTCTCATAATGGAGATATAGCTCTTCAAGCTGGTTTGTTTAGACTCGATCCCGATATCTTGCTAAGGAAAAATGAGTACCTCTCACTCTAACCAATCACCTGTTGATTTGCAAAAATATGTTTAACATGTATGTCATTTGCACTAATGTTCAATTCTTAAATAAGTGCTAAATTTATTGAAAGATAATAAGATAAAGTATTGATCAAGACACAAAACCTACGTATGATCTTTATAATAATTAAAATTAATAATGCTTTCTTCAAATATCTATTTATTCCTAATCTAATTGTATTTCCTGAAAAACAACCAACAAATTTTATATTCATAACGTGGAAAAAATGGAATCCAAATCATTGGGAAATTATTTAAGCCAACTCCTTAGCATCTATTATTAAATCTATACTCTTAATTAATTCATTTGAGAACTATTAGAGGAACTTTCCCACAAAACCAACTCGTTATTAAATTTTTATTTATACATCATATAGAGAAAATCCCATTCTCCCTCAAATTATGTTCTTTTTTCCTTTTGATTATTCTTTTCTTTTAACATGAATATTCTCTACGCAAATACAATTATGTAAAGTTTAAGTTTTAGTTACATGTCATATCTTAATTTATGTGGTTGTTTTTAGCAAATTTTACTCTAGAAGTGCTGCTATCAATACTATAATCCTTTGTATCAATAATAAATAGCGAAGAATAAAACAATAGAGAAAAGTTCGTATTTAATATATTATTAGTAAATGTTTTTAATTTTATAAGCAAAACCAAGAGTTTATCAAATGTTTCATTATATTTTTAAATTTTTTAAATATACTTTCAAGAAATGTATCCCGTGTTATTTTTTTAATCCCGCTTATGAAATCTAAAACTTTCGTTCTATAAATGAGATAATTTCAAAAAATGTATCCTTTGCTTATTTTGTTGTTTTTTTTTTTTTTGAAACTGATTTCATTATTTAAAATTGTATACAATGAATCCAACAAATAATTGGGTTGAAAAATAATAATTTCTACGTAACAACTATACCCTTCTCAGTTAAATAATCCATCATCAACTGTCGGTCAGAACAAATATATATATATATATATATATATATATATATATATATATATATATATTGATGCTCAAAATCATTAGTAGATTTCAAACTAGCAAAAATAATTGAAAATCTCTATATATTTAGAAAGAGGGAAAAAATGTTATACATAAGTCCCAACATCCTCAAAAATAAACAATCATTTATTAAATCATGTCGGCAGCCAAATTATGGAGTAATTTAAGGTACTATTCATGTGGCCTATATATTCATATCTTTGCATGCATGAACTCTCATTTTTGTTATTAATAAAGAAAAAAAGGGGGAGAGGTTCATCGTCCCCTCACCAATCCAGTTTGACCTCTGATCAAACAATGGCTAGGGTTAATAATAATCTACGATATGGGATTTTAAGGTAAAATAATATGTGGACCGACAAAACCCAAGATTCATAGAGAAAAGTGTCAATTTGGGGGAGAATTTGGCGGTGCATGCTAGCTGTTTTAAGTGGAACAAGAACAAAACAAATAAACCACCCCATGCAAAACCAGGAACTAGTCAACTAGATAGACATGGTTAAGGCTAGAATCTTGGGTGAGCGTGGGGCTTTTTCCCCTTTTTTTAGAGAATGATTTCTTGCTTACCAAATAGGCAACTTTACTATCCATTAATATTAATATCTATTATAATTTCTCTTTCAAGCAATGTTTATATATAATATATTTAGAATTATATGGTTCAATTTTCGGAGGTCAGCATTTAGTAATTGTATTAAAGTAAACTAGCGTAAATATATTTTGCAGATACTTTTATCATCTGATGTTTTCCGGTTACCATAGTCCCATTCCATTAGAACTCCTGTCCATGTTCTATTAATCAATATATATATATATATATATATATATAAATATATAGATTTAAAATATGACATTGTGACTTAAGAAAAATTATAATCTCTACATTACATTTCATTGGTAATGTAACGTCCGTGATATTTTCAAATTTTTTGAAACATTACCAAATTCACATTCATAACAATCACAATGCACTAAATAACAGTTGCAATACTTACAATCACATCCACAATGAAATCCATCACCACAACTTAAAATTATGATATCCGAAAGTGTCACACTGATTAAGCATTCGATTCCAAATTGCAAATTTTGTAAGTGACAATATATTTTAAGCCCTAGCTGCCTTATATTCCCGTGAATAAAAGTCAAGATGGCAAGGTGCCATTTAGATTGCTCATAATTTCGTTATCATTTAGATTACTCGTAATATTGTGTTTCATAGGTGCACAAAAGCATATTGATAAAGATTTGTTCTCATTTTGTATGCTATTATATTGCATAACAGAATATTCATCTTTTATCTTCTTCAAATCAAACACTGATAATTTTTACTAAGCCACATCTTCTGGTCGATTTTAATTGACATCTATAAGACCTCTATAAAGTTCGAAAGAGATGTAAATGTAATTATTGTAATTAAAGATTGCGATACAATTTGATTATATTAACAATAAGTGAAGAAATCTAATTTAAATATAAAATTATAATTTAAAGAGATTTATTCAATTTAACAGATATAAAATAATACTACTTAACATGCCATAATAGTCTATCATGTAATAAACAATTAAATGAGGTAAGAAACGAAGAGCGCAACAAAGTAAAAAAAAGGAGATAAACTTGAACTCAAATACCATTTTATAAGGAAAAGAATCCTTATGTTCTAAACCATGAATTATTTGCAAAATAATGTTCCATATGTATAAGTTTTTTACAAACCTAAAATAGAATGAAGTAAAAATATCGTAATCAATAATCCTAATTACAATACAGATTACCAACTATTCAAACTAAATGAACAAAAAGTCTTGATTGCTTTTGGAGTTTCCGAGATCAAAGCGTCCATAAATAAATAAAATAATAATAATAATATATACAAACATATTTATTCGTCATGCAATGCTTGCAAATGTGGGGGGTGGAGCTGGTTCACCGACTTTTGGCCTGTTTTATGGTTAATAAAACCCATAATTAAAATGACAAGTTGTAGCACGTCATGCCACATGGCAGTCATGTGCACGAAAGTAGTGATCCCAACACAAAGACTTTGGCTACAAATATTCTCTAATGCATTCAAGCCTTGCATCAATCATGAGAACCCTGTTTTTTTTTTTTTTTAATTATTTATTTCATTTATTTATGTTATATAAAAGTCTTCCTTAATCGAGGGGAAACCGGGCAAGTTACCTCATGCATTACGTTGTTTAAGAAAAAAAAAAAAATAAACAGAACGTGTTAATTAGTCATTTAAATTTAGGTGATTCTCGTTTAACTAATACTAGAAATACTCAATCTTCTAAAACTTTTGACAACTTTTTCAGAATTTCTCAATATCAATGCTTAAAAAACCACATGAATAATGTACATGATATCAATTGGTCTTTTATACAAACATATATTTTATCATAATATAAAATGGAATTGACTTGAGTTGAAATGAAACAATTAAATGGGATCTCTTCTTGCCAAGCTATGCCTAATTAACAATTCGTTCAAAATTATGAGGTTTAATTCTAGTTGAAGACTCCTTAAAGTTAAACATGCAATGTTAATGCGTGGTTGTCAAAGTGTACATATATTGTTGTCCAACTAGCAAGAGACATTTAGTCTCTTTTTGCATATATAAATAGCATATGCACTATTTTAACTTTGCTTTTGCTAACGATGCCTCTAAGATATTTTTTTTAGGTGATTTAATATATTATTTATAGTAATAGCATTATATTAAATGTGATAGATGGTAATTTTAGTCATTATTCAATGCATAAGTGAATATATTACTCTATATATTAACCTTAGGGTATACTATGTATATATTTTAATTCATTTTTAATATATTACCAGTGAAATTTTTTAATTTCACAAATGAAATTAAAAACTTCACTGATAATATATCTCAATATTTTTAAGAGAAAAAGCATGCCCTAATCATTAAATAAAATATTTTGAATGCTATGAAAATAGTTTGTGGTTGATGCATACAACAATTATAATATTTCAGAATCTGATCTAACATCAAAATCATGTGTTAATAATTACCCTCCTTAATGAGGATTAAAGTTTAAGATGGGAATTAATTTTTAAAAGATATTTTTATATTAATATTTATTTTAATAATTAAATTTAAATAAAAATTTTATTGAGTAAATAGTAATCTGAGACTTAATCAATCAAGATTAAAAATATCTTATATCCAATCTAATTTAAATTAAACTTGTCTAGTTGTACGGATATCTTAATTTTTAGATAGATCTAATCGAAAAGAGTAAAAGGACAACTTATAAAAGAAATAGTCAAACTACTAGAAATTCCAAACTTGCAATTATTGATGGTAAAAATGAAAAGGGTATTGATCAATAATTAAGCCGGTAAATTGTGAGTTACCCTATTGCTGTGTTTATATTGTTGCACAACAAAGTGTTCCTCTTTTATTTGAGAAAAGTATGATACTAAAAGTTAATTTGAAACAAATGGTTATGATGGGGAAAGGGTAGGTTCAGAAGTACCTAAAAAAACCATTTGTATTATTAGTGTTTTCTTGTCCTAGAATTAGGGTGTCCTTAATTGCCAAACTTTTCTTTTTACTTTTTTATTCACTTTGCTTTTTGAATAATAAAGTCTTTTAAGTGAAAGGTGGATGTAGAATTAATTGCACCATTGTCTTGTTCTTGTCTTAGTATTAGGCATCTTTCATTACCAGCTTCCTTAATTTCTTACTTTGTTGTCCACATAATAATTACCAATAATGAAAGTTGTAACCCTTTGGACAAATGTTTTTTTCTTTTTTTATTCTTTTAAGACAATGACTAAATCACTTTTAAATTTAAATAAGAATTCCTTTAATGAATATTCGTTAAAGATGATTTAATTATTATTTTTATTTAATATGTTATTAAATTTAACAAAAAATAATGAATTAATTATTTAAAAACAAAAACTATCATTTTAATTAATACCAGTGAACCAATTAATATTTTCCTTTAAATGATGATAAAACCCAACACTAATCAAATCAACTTAAGTGAAATGTTTGATCCAATAGGAACAAGGGGGACTTTTGCTTTTATGACTTTTTTAGGCTTTAATTTGGCTTGGATGGAGACAAGAAAACCATGCTAAGTTGACCTAAAAATATTATGCCAAATTGTTTTAATAAATATGATTGAGTGGGTTACCTCCTAAACCTCGTAATTTCGATTATTATTGAAGAGAATATAGCCCAATTATGCTGTGCCAACAACACACAATAATCAAAAATCATATTTTCAATTATCAAATGAATCAAATTATTTTACTTGGGGATTTTTTTTTTCGTCGATCAAAATTCAATTATTAGAAATATAGCACAATTTTTTAGATGGGGTCCAATTGAAATTGCACATTATAGAATGTTTAAGGGGTTTACACATTGATGGGCAAAGGCTGGAGAACCCCTGCCCTATTAAGGAATCCAACAAATTTGAATTGTCAGTTAATTATTTTAAGGGGGGAAAATACAAGAAAAGTCTTAAAATTAATATTCTTTTGATTTTTTAAATTAAAATCATGTGAAGTATATGTATTTATTAGTTGAATAAATTATATCTGAATCAAGATATTGAATGTATATTTCATGGGGAGGGTCCATCTATAATAGCTCGCGATTATGTTCTAGCGTGTCACTCAAGCCGGACACTGTTGTTTGGCTTTGGCAAATTAATTGTTCATGAGTCAAAGATATTTGCTCCGTCAAGTTTGAATTATATTTTTGATAATTTAAGTTATTATTTAAATAATTATTTTTAAAAATTTAATATTTTATTATATTTTAAATAATAAAATAAGTTTTTGAGTTGATATTAGCAAACAAAATTTTTTTTATGCAAACTTTGACTCGAATTTACCCGATACATAGATATTCATATTTGTGCACCCAAAAAAAAATGTCATAAGATAGGCTGTGCAAGACAAAAATGCTCTTATTTGTTCGATTATTTTTTATAAAAAACATCAGATAAAAAAATTATAAATAATAAAATTTAAATTTTAAATTTATTAAATATTTTTTATAAAAATAATTAATTAAACTAACTTATTTAAGCTTTCGTAATTAAGCTAATTGCATTTTAAGATGGATGATGTTTTGAACTAGGAAAGGCAGCGTGAGATTGGTTAAAGACCGTCAAATGGAGAGAGAACTCACGGATGAAAACTTCAGCCATCGCCCAGCAGAGGCTCTTTCTCTGACTATTGACCAATGACAGCCCCATTATCGGACCGTCACCACTTTTTCCATTTTCAGCTTTATTTATTTTCTTTCTATTTTTTTTTTTCAATTTGAACCATTCTCCTAATTATTATTATTATTATTATTATTTTGCTTTGAAACTCTATACAAAATAACATCAAACCAATTTTTTTATTACTATTGACATTACAACCTTATTAATATCATGCTTATCTTAATCTACAAAGTAAGCCAGTGATACAAATAAAATAGTATTATGTAATTTTTTAGGAGTTCAATGAAAAAAAATATTTACTTTTGTGTGAAAATGTTGTGTGAGATTAGTGTAGCATCGTTTCATTTTTGGTTATGATATTACTAACCTTTTATTTAATTAAGAAAATAATATTTTTGATTAATTTAATTCCATTTATTTAAAACATTTTTTATTAAATTAATTATATTTGTTTTTTTATGCACGATTTTAAAACTAGTGTAGGGAAAAAAAAAAATCTCTATCCCAAAGACAAAGTCAAATATTAGACGTTTGACTAATTAGTAGGAAAAGTAGTAGGAAATTTGAATATCTCAGCCAACTATTCCACTTTGCAACGTAGAAAAATACGAAATCGATGATCGCATTTTGTTTGAACATTTTAATTGCATTCGCATGCTTCACAATTAATTAATATATATATTTATATATATAAAATCAGGCAAAATTTATTTCAAATATATATATATATATATATTGGATCATGGAAAATTCAATTTAAGATTTAATTTTTGTAATTAATAGATTAAGACTTTGTAATTTTATTAGCACGAGTTATTGATTCTAATTTCTATGGTGTTGTCGTATTTCTTTCTCGTGAAGAGGAAAACGTGCTAAAGTTGGATTGTAATTTATTTAAAATAATTATCAAGAAGGAGAAAAACAATTTCAATTATTAGTTAAATAAGCTTTTTTAAGTTTTGTTTTTAGTTATATAAGTTTTATATTAAAAAAAGTAAGCATTTTAATTTGTTTTCTAAAGTACAACTTTAATTTAAAAAAATAAATATTAGATATAATAATAATAATAATAATAATAATAATAATAATAACCAAAAAAATTCGTACTTATTAATTGTTTATCACTACCAATGATAATCAGTCAAATGACAACAATTAAATTAGGTAAAATATAAAAAATTAAAAAATATAATATAAGAATATTTTAATTTTTTTTATAATATGTACAAGAAACTATCTAATTTTTTAAAAGACTATAATAAAAGTACCCATTAAAACTAATATCTCTTACTTTTTATAATTTTTTTTTTGTTTAGCATTCAAAATAATTTCATAATAATAAATAAATATAAAAGTTTAAAGAGATGAAGCTATGGAGCATATTATGAAAGAAATTCTTAAAATAATATATATATTTTTAATGAACTTAATATATTAAGTAATACTAATCTTAATTAATAAAAATAGTACAAGAAAATTTTTATAAAAAAATATAATAACCGAAAATATTAATTAACATTTAATAACAAAAATTAAAATAATATTAAAAAATTTTGATTAATGAATTTAAGGTATTAAATATAATTTTAAAAAATAATAATAAAATAATGTTTAATATTATGAATACCGAATTACCGTTTATCTGGACGCAAACAACAATAAACGAACACAAACTCACTAAACTCTTGAAATCTCGTTTCTCGGTCCATCCGTTCACGAATATCAAGGAAGTTATTCTCTTTCCTGTTTTACCCTTACCCTCCTTTTTTCTCTTTTATAATACTATATTTTTATGCTATTATTCTATTAATTTTTAACAGTGTATTGTAATTTAATTTATATTCAATTTTCTGTCCGGTGTTCGCTGTGCTTCCCCAAGGAAGAGAGAGAGAGAGAGAGAGAGAGAGAGAGAGAGAGAGAGTTCAAAAATGCTCCAAAAAATGTTTTAATGGATGCTTCGATCTATGCCACTCTCAATTTCAAAGAAATCTCACGGAAAACGAGTCCCAATCCCATGTAAGCCAATTTTATATTCCTTTCATTGTATTATAAACCATAATCTCCGCTATGGTTAATTGATCACTGGGGAATGATATTTTTCTTAATGTCTTTTCGTTTCTTTTATTAGTTTTATTACATTTTCTTCAAATGTAATCATAAGATCTTCAATTTTCTGTCAGTTGGAGTCTGATCTCTGTGTGCTTAAAATTTTTTTTCCGCCTTAATTTATTGCAAAAATTTGGGTTCTTTTTTGTTACTAAAAAAGCTTTCATTTCTATATTAAAGATAAGATTTTTTTTTTTTCCTTTTTGATTCGTTGGAAAGGACCAGGTTCAATGGGTTTGGATTGGGATCCATGTTGGATCTCTTGGGTTTAGTTTTTTTTCCTTTTTGTCAATTGCTTTGCTTTATTTAATTAGTCTTTGTATCTGTTAAACTGATATTGTGTTTTGTGTCTCTTGTTTTTTTCCATTTTCTTTTCAGCATTTTTTCTTCTGGGGTTGCTTGTGTGGAAGGAATTTAGAATCTGCCACATTGCCTAGGGCTTAAAAAAAGTTGTTTTTTTTTTTTGGGTCTGTGGATGGTTTCATGGGTTGAACTCAAAGAATAATGGATAGTTTAAGAGAAGACGAAGAATTCTTATTTTTTGATGCTCATGAGCACATTGCAACAATGACTGGCTTAAATTCAAATTCCATACAGATACATCATTCAGAATCTGGTTTCCATAGTTGGTCTGAGAGTAGTTTCCAGTATGATGTATGGATTCGTAGCCCGCAAAGTGTTGAGGAACGGCGTAGTAAATTCTTGGATTGGATGGGTTTGAGTTTAGATCGAAGTGAGAATTCATTAGATGCACCTAGTTTGGAAGGAGAATTTGACAGGGTTATGGAAACCAGTGATGCTGTTTTGAGAACATCTGTCTTTGAAGAGGAATTTTCTTCTAGTCGATCTTCCTTGTCTTGTTGGACTAATGATAATTTTGACTTGACCGAGGAGTCAAGTTCGCGGGATAATTTTGTGTGCAGAGAAGGAAATGAGGGTGGGGGTGCAGTGTGTTATGTTGATGAAGTGCAACAGGATGGGAAGGCAAGTGAAGGTTGTGAAATGAGTGCAGAACAGTTGATAACAGGCAAGAATTCCGAGAACCTTTGTGTATCATCGCCCCCATTTCAACAATTTAGGGAGAAGGAAGTTGAGAAGCTGAATAAATTAGAGGGAATAGCAAAGAGAGTCAAGAATAGGTGGTTGAGTAAATTGCGTTCGATATCGTGCGTTGTGGATAGACAGGTTGACGATGATAGATTGAGACTTGATGGAGATGATTCAGTTTTGGGGACTAAGGTTCAGAGAGTTAAGGTCCACCAAAGCAGGAAAAAAGCAAAGGAACTTTCTGCACTTTATAAGGGACAAGATATCCAGGCCCATGAAGGTTCGATTTTGACAATGAAGTTCAGTCCTGATGGGCAGTACCTCGCAAGTGCTGGTGAAGATGGTGTTGTGCGAGTGTGGCAAGTGGTGGAAGATCAGAGGTGCAACGACATTGACATTCCAGAAATAGATCCTTCATGCATATACTTCACAGTGAATCATCTTTCTGAATTGAAGCCCCTCTTTGTAGATAAGGAAAAATCTGGTAATTTAAGGAGCTTGAGAAAAAGTTCCGATTCAGCATGTGTTATCTTCCCTCCCAAAGTTTTCCGGTTATTGGAAAAACCATTACATGAGTTCCATGGGCACGACGGTGAGATCTTGCATCTTTCATGGTCAAAGAAAAATGTAAGTCAACAGATTTATGTATATGTTTTTCATAGTCACCACTATATAAGAGAAAAAGCCAAAAGAAAAATTTTCATCTAACTAAGATTCTCCTTTAACATGTCTCACTCGTGTGTTTCGTGTTGCAGTTTCTGCTGTCTTCCTCTGTTGATAAAACTGTTCGTATGTGGCAAGTTGGATGTGACCATTGTCTGAGGGTGTTTTCTCATAGTAATTATGGTGCGCTTCTGGCTGATTCTCTCTGTGTCTATGTGCGTGCATTATTTAACATGTAATTATCTAATTGAAGTATTAGTAAGTTTTTGTTGCATTTTGGGCATGATCTTGTCCTGACTCCTGACAAAGGATTACCTCTCATTGTGTGATGCAGTAACATGTGTTGAGTTTAACCCTGTGGATGACAATTTCTTCATTAGTGGTTCAATTGATGGAAAAGTGCGCATTTGGGCAATTTCTGGCTGCCAGGTTGTCGACTGGTGTGATGTAAGAGATATAGTTACTGCAGTGTGTTATCGTCCTGATGGGCAGGTTTGCTGATTTTCTTGCTCCTTTATCTTCTAGGGAATTACATCACATGGTTAAGGAGTTTTAGATTCGATGAAAAAAATCTTTTTGTTCTATTTATGCAGGGAGGAATTGTTGGCTCGATGACTGGAAGCTGTCGCTTTTACAATATGTCAGGTATGCTTTCTCTGAACGGGATTCATATTTATTCATGTTATTGGTCAATTTCTATTCATCAATATAATGACTGATATACACACTTCATGGGCATATTGAAGATTACTTTTATTTAGAGGAGCACTTTTGGTCTATTTCTTAAAACTTGTAGAAAAGATTTTAAAATCATACAAAGACAAATATAGTTATCTAGTGGGCAGCTTGTAAAATTCTCAGATAGAAGAAGCATATGAGTTAGCCAAATTCAGAGAAATGTTCTTTACGGCTAGTGATTCAAGTAGGGATTTGTTCGATAAGTTAACTAGCTGCTTAAGAAGCTGATGTGAATAATATTATATCTGTCAAATGTAATCCTTATACTTAGCTTTGTGCTTACCTTGCTTTAGAATGAAATGTTTCTGTTGAAGTGAAGCAGAAGCAGTATGGCAAAATTTGTTCTAGGCATTGGAAAGAAAGTGAATAGCCATATCTAACAAATTTAACAATTGGGACTTTCATCTAAAAATAATATGGTTGGCATAAGTTTAGAAACATGTTTCTTTCATGGAGCAGCATTTATACTTGGGTGGATTCTTAAACAAACCAATTTTTGTGTTGCTTTATTCAGACAATCATTTGCAGCTGGATGCTCATATATCCTTAAATGGGAAAAAGAAGCCATCCTGCAGAAGGATAACCGGCTTGCAGGTAGTTAGTCTTATCCCTGCTTTTGGTTACCATAGGCTTGTCTTACTAGCTGAGGTGTCCAATTGTCGCTCATCCTATATTATTCATTGCAGTTTTTGCCACAAGATTCAAGCAAAGTAATGGTTACTTGTGCTGATTCACAAGTCAGAATTCTTCAAGGACCGAATGTGATCTGCAAATACAAGGGTTAGTCCTGTTCTCTAAACTTAAAATCATATAATAATGGTTCGCTCCAACTCATCACCTGGAATTGGACACCTCAGTTTCTTAAATTTTGAATCCGAAACACAATCATTGTGTTCCTGACTCTTGTTCTTCTCTTAATTTACGCTTTTCTCTTTCTCACTCTGCAGGAGCACGAAACAATGGAAACCTGACATTCACATCATTAACTGCTGATGGGAAGCATATTGTTTCAGCTTGTGAGGATGAAAATGTATATATTTGGAATTGTGTTGATCAGGATGAACCTACTTACTCTCAGGCTAAATATATAAGATCTTTTGAGCGATTCTCTGCTAATGCGACCATTGCAATCCCATGGTGTGGTCTGAAATGTGGGAATGCAGAAAATGGAAGGGAATTCGATGTATTGAATGAGAATTTACCTGATAACCTTCCATTTTCCCCACCTTCGTATTTCTCTCTGAACCAGGAATATTTTTTGGAGTCTTTTCCCAAGGAATCTGCAACTTGGCCTGAGGAAACACTTCCTCCATCTAGTCCGTTGTCTGTTTCATCTTCAATGCATAAATCCCAGTACAAGTTTCTGAAAACTTCTTTCCAGAGTACCTTTAAATCTCACGCATGGGGTCTTGTTATAGTGACAGCAGGTTTGGATGGAAGAATTAGATCATTCATCAATTACGGTTTACCAGTTCTTGTGTGAAAATACTAGTGGCTTAGTAAAGGCGTCAGAGAATAGAAATGGGACGGTGTTCATATTTGTTGCCTACATGGATTGACTTGCAGGGCCATATAGTATGTTGAGGTTGAATAGGCTGACAAGTGATACTTGAGATATGAAAGCATCAACTGCCATGGAATGCTTGATAGGCATGCACGATTCGGATAGACGGCCGAGAATCTGAGCTTTACTGTCAGCCCTTCTAAGGCTTCAGAGGTGGTCTGCAACTAAATTTGGTAGCAACGAGTGGCTGCTGTTCTATGGTTGCAACGAAATCTTTCTTGGAATGAGCAAGTGACCAAGGCTAGTTTATCTGATTACCCTGGTTAATGTTATGATTGGTTGATTTGTTACTCTGCGAAATTTGCCTTCGCACCCAGAAACGGTTACACAACTCGTGTTAAAAGTAGGCAATTGAAATCTTATATGTACAATGGAGGTGCCTATGGTTTGTGGAGACTTGTAAACCGGCTTCTTCCTTTTATTCTCTTAAATAGGAGTAGGAATCCAGAGCCGGTGGTTGCAGTCCATTTGGAGAAAAAAAAATGTTGGGGAACTTACCATTACCGTTTGTTGGCCGGCTGCTTCGAATGATTGAATTGTTTGTTTGCCATTCAGGGTCTGCCTCATCGTAAGGTCATTCAAACCTGGTCATGGAGTTGGAACTTACCAGGTATATTATTTTTCTCCGAACGGACTTCCCTGCTGACTCCAATGCTAGTATGCATACCATTTTTGTTGCTTTACCGAGCACAATTCGAGGCCATTCATGGCCTGTTTGTTACTAATGGTCGCGATTGAGATCAATCGGTTAACACTATTCTTGCTTCGGTTCCAGTAATCCCTTTTTCGGTTTTTGCTAACACAATTCATAGATGCACTGCTTTTGATATTTATAGTAACATCCAAAAGAAACGGGTCTTTTTTTTTTGAAGGCTAGACTCCAATAGAATTGGCTTGAGTTTAGCTCACATGTAATTTAATCAACTGTTGTAAATAGATTCAATCTTATTATCTGGGTTGGTTTTTCTCCCAATTATTTATTATATAAGCAATAGCATCCATTGGACAAAGAACCGAGAAGCAATTTGTAATTAGCACCAACCATTGTTTCCTTGTTTATGATTTTTTCAGGTTGTTCAAATGTGTATTAGATATTGATTTTTTTATACAAAGTAAATCATAGTTTGGGATAAAAGTTATTCGAAAATTGAGAGCATTTCACTTATAATTTTTTAGTATAATACTATAATTATCTAATTAGAATAAAAAATTATGATGAGATTTATCACTTATAAGTATGAGTTTTACAAAAAATTTTTATGGATCTAACATTATATTAAATACTAATTGATTAATCATAATATAATTATTATAAGTGAGATATATTTTTTAAAAAAATTATATTTATTGAATGTCAATTGATTTTACGAATTAGATTCGAGTTTTGAGGTCATTAGTTATTTATTTATTTATAGTTGATGAAAGTAAAAGGAAAATTTTAAAGTGACAAAGCAAAATCTGTAACAAAAGTTAGTGTTGGTAAAAACATTGACAAGACAAGAATCCAAGGCCAAAGACGTTTACGGAACTAAGGATCAAAAGAAACAGAGAAAAAAAAAACATCGACTTCAAAGTTGAACCATATGCAACAAAACATCAGCTTGATCATGTGAAACAAAAGCAACGATGCCAGATCAAAAGTTACCAAATTTGATGGGTCATTCAAGGGAAAAAAAAATAATGAGATACTTAAACAAGAAGGATAAGTTTTAAATAAGACAAAAATTGATTGGTATTAAAATGTATGGAGTGTACCATAATTAGGAGACAATTGGGGCAAAACATGATTAGTTGTTAAGGGACAACGTTAAGTGTGTTAGGCTTAGCTGTTAACCTAAATTAATAGCCTTTTCTGTTGGCTTGATATAGCAATCTGTGAAAAAGGCAGATTGATCAATTGGAATGCTTAATGTCTTAAGTTCTTGGATTACACGAAAGTAAATATTAATATTTTTTTTATTTTCTTAAAATTTTCTTAACACAAGTAATAAATCGATTTTCATATTATTATTATAATAGGAATTATAAAAATATCTTAGTTGTATGAATCCAATCGTGTAAGATCATTGATACATTTGACTTAAAACATTGAAAGATGAAGCAAATGAGACAAACCGAAGGACTGATTAATTTGCTTTAGTACAAGATACAAAACAAAAGCTGCCGACAAAGAGACAATGTGATATCTGTTTCGTTCCATGCCTCATTGATTAATGTTTATTTTTTTAAAAGCAAATGTTACAATTTTTAATGATGTTGTCTGCTGTTCTCTTTTTTCCACTTTATCTCCTTTTAAACTCCCAATTTTTCTAAGCCTAATATGTAATTATATGGGTTACCAATACATAGGCCATTAGCCATCCAATCGGCCACCTTGTAATGATTCTGAAAAGGACTCTTTGATTAGACTATTAGAGGGTGAAGGCATAGTTTTTACTTTTTACCCAGTTTGTTATCTTGTCTTCGTTATTTCATCTCGCTTTCAAATGAATAAGGTTTTTTTATATATAATATGATTAAAGATATAAGTATATTAAAATTTATATACAGTAAATATATGTAAATTTTTAAATGTCATAATTTTCATTGAAGAAATGATTGTGTGAAGTTAATCAAAGGAGAAGAGACAAGTTAAAAAAAGTGAAGAATTTGTTGAAGTCTTAATAAGGAAAACTATCTACCTAATTAATCAAAGATTAAATGGCGATTTTATAAAGTAAAGTCATTCTTTTTATTAAAATATTTTTTTAAACGAAAAAATCATATAAATGATTTTAGAAATTTCAAAATAAATATTATTTTGTGATAGGTATGATCTAATGATTTTTACATTAAGTTAAAAGAATATTTCATCTACTCAAATAATATATGATTATGTTAAAATAATTTTTAATTTCACTAAAAATAATCGATTAAATTTGTCAATTAATTCCAAACTTAAGCTAGCAAAATTTTTAACGTTCGACTGTGGTGACTTTCGTTCTTTAAAGCAAGTTTTATCGATTGAGATTAGATCAAATGATGCGTAATTATAAATCGATCAAATGATTTTAGCTCAAAGTGAACAACTGAACTCTAATTCTTCTAAAATTACAAAAATAGGTTGCGTAAACACTAAAAATAATGAAATTAAAATGGGACAATTTTTCAAACTATATAAAAGAGGGAGCGAGAGATTTGCTTATAGCCATTGCCGTCTGCTTCACACAATAATTTGGGGAATAATTCTAAAGGACAAGTGTGGAGCTTCTCCCTGAGGCATCCACATCTGCTTTAACTTTGGTTTTTAGTTGCTCTTGACTCAGAAACGAAGCCGGTTCCCTAATATTTTGCACTATGAAAATGTCTTCATTTAATGCACTTTAATAAATATTACAATTTTATATTAAAATATAAAAAAGAAATAAAAATTGTGAATGAATATGAAAATAAAGAAGATTTGGCCACATTTTTCTTTAAAAGAGTAAAAGTCCTCCGCAGCTCCGTGTACTTTATTAAAAATGTAATTTAGTCCTTATAATAGTTTAAAGAGTAAATTAGTCATTGCACATATTAAATATGAGGAAACAAAGAAAAAAATTTAGTAGTGTTTAACAGATTTCGTTTGTAGGATGAATTGGTATTTTTAATTGATAATTTGATATTTTTAAAATTGATTTGGGAAGTCCACGTGTTTTAACTTTGAAAACCCACCACCCACCCTATACCCCATGACCCAAAAACCCCTTCCCCAAATCTCCAACCCCGTGATCAAATTTTACTAAAAGGAAAGGCAAGAAGAACACAATACAAGCAGCAGTAACATCATCACAAACAAATATAATGTTTTCTAAGACAAAACCCAAAAGCAGAACACATCATATGAAGCACACGACACAACTTTCGACTTCCAAAAAAAAGCCTTTACAAAAAAGTAGGTAAAAATATACGAGCATGAGAAGGTAAGCAAGAGACTTTCCAGCAAAGAATGGAAGTCCGAGCCACCAAAGCTTCCATTATAGAGCATACCCAGATGCTCTTTTCAACTAGGCTATAACTACCCACCTTCATTGCTGCCTTAACTATGCTAAAAATTTACAATTTCTATAAAAAAAAAACGATTAATAAAATGAAAAAGACTTTGAAAAAAATGAAGATAAGAGAAAGAGCCGAGCAGAGCAGTTTTTGGGTTTGAGTTTGGGTAGGTAAACCTTAAGGTTTGGTTTGGATTAAGGTTTTCATTTTTTGCCTTTTTGAGTGTCGAAATTGATATTACCAAGCTTGATTTCGTGACTTCCAAAAGTATTCATCGTATCCGCATTTAAATTACTATTTAAAAATATAAAATGATTTTATAAGTGAAATTCATTTAACATTATTAATTCTTTCTTAGTTTACTTATATTTAACATGGACAAAGATTAATTTATTTTTAAAATATTATAAAAATAAAATTGTCTTATTTGATAGAGTACAAAGACTTGCGGAGGACTTTTAACTTTTTTTTTTTTTTTAAGATTTACCCTTTCTTTAAAAGTAACTAGCACAGTCAATGCACCTTAATAATCATCACAATTTTATACTAAAAAAATTAAAAATAAATAAAAATAAAAATTGTGATGAATCCGAAAGGGAAAAAAAAGATTAGGCCATATCTTCTTTACAAAGATTTGTCGTTCTAAAAATATTTTGAAAGATTTTCATCATTTTTTGTGTTCATAAATAGCAACTCAAAAAGAAAAAATTTTTTATGTGCAGAAAGATTTTTCATCATCTTTTCAATGCATACACTAACATACTAACACTAACATTAGTATTTTTATCAATTTCTAGACCAAACCTCAATCCCATTTCCTAATAATTATTTATATACTTGGATTTTTATGTTACTTTATTATATTGTTTATTTTTATTTTTAATTTTTAGAATTTTTTTGATTTATCCTTATTTTTAAAATCTTTTAAATATTTTTAAATATTATTTATTTTATATTCGGGATGATTGAATTGAAAACCAAAAATTTAATCAATTCAATTTCAATTCAGTTTTTATTCATTGCAAAATATTCCTTCACATAATAATGGTTTAATTGACATTTAAGAACATTTATTTTTAATAAACCAATTACA
>JBBYHM010000013.1:3625916-3683687 GCA_038381775.1 Adansonia rubrostipa
TTTCTGAAACTGGACTACTACTCACAGAGGAGTTAATTCATGCTTTGCACAAGTTCTTATATTGGCTGAAACTTAAAGCAACATCCACATTTAATGCCCTTTTTCCGAGTGAAGATGGTAATTATTGGTCAAATTAGTTTAGGCTATTTTACACTTCCAACAGCAATACAAAGAGGAGAGAGGCATTTCCTTTCTTGGAATTTCAGGGTGTCTCACCACGTGCTTCTTCTTCTTCTTTTTTTTTTTTTTTGGGGGGGGGGTCCTCAATTCTGCAACTTTAATCAACCCCTTGCCCTTGGTTTTGAACATTCATATCATAGGTCTTGTACAAAGAAATGCCTGTCCTTTTATTTTTAATTTTTTTTCTTTTTGGTGAAAGCTTGCCCTTTTACGCCCCAACCGTAAGCATATACCCAAAAAAAAAAAAAGAAAAAAACCGGGTGTCTTGGTTTCTTTGGACTAAGGGAGTTAGATGAATATCACTTTCCAGTATATTCTTATCGCATATTATTTTTATTTTTTTATCTACCTGAAGCTCGTCAAATGACAAATTCATTTATTTTCAATACATATTAATTTTAAAATAATATTATTTAACATCAATTAAATTTAAAATTATATATAATTTTATACACAAATTGATTCTTTTTACCTACTACTAATTAATCTTAACTTAGGAAGCTTATCAAATATTACTGATTAATGTCTTACGTCAATCGTCTCGTACATCCATTTATTCAATTCGTTACTAATTAGATTAAGCTTTGTACCAATGCCATAAAGTTATGCCACGTGTCAGAAGGTTAACTTGACTCTATCACTATCTTAACATCAAATTGTAATCAACACTTGTATTGCTCCGTTAATTTAAAAACAAAAAACAAAAACAAAAAAGCCATCCATCCTAATCTGAAACCTAATCTGGAGAGATGACAGAAACTATATTCAACCAAATTTTCTTCAAAACGTGTTTTCTAGAGGAAATCACCTGATGAAAACCGGAGACTTTCTATTATCCAAAATAATGATCTAACCTAATATAAAGGAAATTTTAGGTTTGAAGATTTTATTTTTTTTCTTTGGGGAAAAAAGTCCAACAGCGGTTTTTTTCCCTAAAAAAATAAGTATTTCGATAAAACCTGTGTTGCAATCAAGTTTTTCTCACCTCCCCATGCTGATTCCTTGGATTCAAATAAGATTGATTGTTGAAACCTGTCTTTTTTTTTTTTTTTTTTGCTTTTTTAATTCCAAAACATCATTTAATTGTATTTTTCGTCCTACTAAATATCATTTGTAACCTCGAAAATATCTAGCTACCACATTTTTAATAATAGAATTAAATCCGATTATGCGAAAAAGAGGAGGATATTTTCTTGGCCCCTTGGTTAGGTGGGTTATAAAATGCATGTATCGTCCACAAATTTGGTAGAGCAAATGAACTGCCATTTTGAAGTGTGGGGAACATCAAGATTGCCGGTCAAAGGAGGAAGGGAATTTAGGAGTTTTCAGACCATAACAACACCAAAATTACGTTCATTCCCCATAGCACGTTTAGCTGTTAAAAGTCTTTTTCTTTTTAATGACAATGTACCGTTGATGGTGTTTTAGGGTGAGAAGGGGAAGGTTGAGGAAAGAAGCACTTTGAGGATACTATTAAAATGGATAAAAAAAATTTCTTAAGTGAACTTCAAGGCTTTTGATGTTGTGGTAATATACAAATTCGAATATAGAATTCAACAAGCAGAACAAATGGTAATGGTATCCTTATTTGAGCTTTCACCCTTGGTAATGTTATTACAGCTTCCTTACCTACATATTATTATTACTGCCTCCTTAATTGCATCATTCCCTCACAAGCCAATGTCCCTTCAAGATCGCCAATGATTCGAGCTATTCGAACCTCAAGACCTCTTTGAACTTCCTGAAACAAAGATCTGATGTTGTCAGAGAAGCGCTTCATGTCAAAAGTAGCTGTCTTGTCTAGGTACTCCGGCCCGATAAACCCAAGGGCTATTTTGGATTGAATTTCCGTTAATTTTTGACCTGTTGCAACCATATATCTCTGCAGCTGGAATGTCTCCTCTAGGAAATGCTCCAGTGTTCTAGTGTCTCCTTTCGCTTTTCTTGTGCTGCAATCTCCTTGACTCGAGTCTAGATTATTGTCATGCTGAAAAATTGTAGTTTAGATAAATGATAAGAAAATGTTCAAAAAATTTGCATGCAAGAAAGTTGCAGATCACCAGTGTGAAAAAACATTGATCTTCATTGAAACTCCCAACTGGATTAGAAATTAACTCGAGCTTACCATCCGCTTACAGAGATCATCGGTCTTCCCTTGAAGGGACTGGTAGCGGCTGACTTGTTTATTTAGCAAAGATATCAGCAATAGAAAGCCTTTCACCCCGTTCTCACCGCCGCCTTCCATATCCTCTCCAGTTTCTTTCTTTCCTGTCAACCTCTCAAGCATAAGAAGTTGCTGTTTCAGTCTTTTGATCTTGTAAGAAACTCCAAGAGCTTGAAGATCCATCCTCCATGGGTTATTTTTGGTTTTACTCGTGGACTGGCCAGGTGATGATACTGACTTGTCAACAGAATCGACAACCACTGAATCATTAGCTGCTTTCTGAATTGGACCTGGGTTGGGGGATTCCTTGTCTTCCTCAAACTCCTTTTCAGGCGATTGGACTATCAACCTCATGTTTTTGGACTCGTTGTAACATGAGATTACCTGTTCTGTCTCGGCATGTCTTTCTTGAGACCTGTCTAGCAAAGTTGCTTTTGTTTCTTGCTCCTTCTCAGCTGGCTTTTTCTTTATAATCTTGACTTTGGGCCAAAAAGAATCATGTGTTAAATCCGGATCATGCAGGGAAAAATTTAACAGGTTGTTCTTCTGACAATTCAGTGGCTTTAACTGTGACGCAAGCTGATCTTTCAAGGAATCTAATTCTTCTTCTTTTTCCATTAGCAAGGCCTCCAACTTCATGTTGTCCTGTCTGAGCTGTGATACATCCTGGTTCAATCCTTCAGCATGGGACTGCAACTGCTCCGATTCTAGCTCCATGCTCAGCAGCCGCCAACGAAAACCCTCTAACTTCTCGTCTTTCAATCTCATTTGTTCTGCGAAGGCATCCAGTTCTAAATGATGCCTCTTCTCAATTACTGTTGCATACTTTTCGGCTTCCGCTCGAACCCAACCTTCCAACCTTTTAACATCAGCTGTCACTACTGCAAAATACAGAAAAAGAAAAAGATTAAATCTTAAATATGATAAGTTATGCATTTGACATCAAGAGAATAACAGGGAAATTGTTCTCACCCAAATCCTCAGTCGCTTCTGGAGATTCATCAGGAAGTGGAGAAAAGATTTCTGGGTCTGTTTTTAGTTCTGAATAATCGTATTTGAAAACAAAATCAGTCGCCTGTGATCTAGTTTTGCTAGAGTTTGAAACCTCTTTGAGACTAGATGAAACATCCAATTTTGCAGTAGCTTGGTTACCAAACATGCCCTTCAATGAATGTCTTTCATGTCTAGACTCAGAGACGGCCTTCCACCTTTCTGTTTCTAGTTCAGCTTGCTTCTTCTTTGCCTTTGAAACTTTAACCTCCTTCAAAAGCAGTTGCTTCTCAGCTGAATCCAACTTAGATTTCCTTAGCATTGCAGACAAGATCTTGTCTTTCTGCTCCAAATCCTTGCGCAATTTGTTGATTTCTATGGACAATTTTTGTGCCAACAAATCGGACTCTTCCTTTTGTTCTAGGACTGCGTCGAGCTCCATCTTTGCAGCTTCAACTTGCCTAAAGGCTCGTCCCATATCTGCTTCAAGTTGCCTTTGGTTCGACACGATCTCGATAAAGGCGGTTTTGTGCTTCCAAAGCTCGTTAGAATGCTCCTGAGCTTCACGCTTTGCAGTTGCTCTCAATTCTTCAGCAACACTTTCGAACTTCGTTGCCTTTTCTTCTAATTCCTTCCCCTTCCGCTCCATTTCTTCAATCATCTTATCCTTAGACTGAAGCAATATCTCCATTTCATTCAATTTTTTGTTCAAGTCAGCAATTTCTTCATCTTTCTTTTTCTCTAGGACTCTCAATTCGTTTATAAGAGCTCCAATTTGCTGCCGGAGTTTCTTTCTTTCAATCAGCCACCCCTGTTCTTGAGATGCAAAGATCCCCACAACCTTCTCATTTGCTTTTGCATCTTCATGTCTCATTTTCTTCAACTCCTTTATCTCCTTCTCGGCAGTCTCGAGCTTTTGCAGAAGTTGGTCCTTTGCTAGATTGGCTCCTTCTCTCTGGATCCTCCATACAAGCAACCCCAAGAGCTGAGCACTTCCTTGGACCATTTTATCCCTTAATTCAGACCATTTTTCATCTCCATTTTCTGGTCCTAAGAGGAATCTGAGAGCAAAATAAGCACAAGAGACACCAAAATACATTGGATACAAGCTGTCAGTCTTTTCTTCAGAGATTAGCAGAAATGAACCAGGGATTCTTTTCTCATCCATTGCTTAGGAACTTACTTGTTCACCTTTGAAAATGTTAGGTACCAAAAAAAAAAAAAAAAGGAGGAGAGGAACATATATTTTCTGGGTAATTTATTAAAAATAATTGAACTCAAAAAGCATTACAATAATGGAGGAACACTAATACCCTACATAGTTTAGCAGCAGAAGAACATTAATAAAACCGAACAAGAATCCATGATAAAATAATGTAAAACTTACAAGAACAAAAGGTTGAAAAAGACTTTCTTCAAATCAAACCAGAACCAGATACTACAACTATCATGAGAAAAATTTTGTTAGCCATGAAAAGCAAAAACCCCAAGCTGCTGAAAATTTGAAGTGCCAGTTTGATTTGGAAATTTATCCCATTATAAATGATCAGAAGGAATACCAAAAAGCATGAGCTTTTGCACGTGTATAGGTCTGCCAATTCAGTTAAAAATAAAGGCCAAAACTTTTACAGAACGGAAGGACTTGTTGTTTTTTTTTTTCCTGGTTTTCAGTGAAAAGACTCACAAATAAACCCCACTTTGTTTTCCCCATTAACTTTTTTCATCGATTCCACCTTCACCAGGGACTGGTTCATGAGTCATGAATGAAACAGTGAAGCAAGAGCACTAGATTCGTGGTAGTCTGTCACCATTACCAACAGAAGGAAAGAAAAAAGATTTGAAGAAGAAAATAAAGAAATCTCCTTTGAATGATCCTGGAAATATGTTTTGTTTTTGCCAGAGTGTCTTTCACCTTTTAGCATAAGTATAAAATTATTGTTTGAAACTGCAATGTTGAGTAATAATCTAAAATGTTGCTCAAAAGTTACACTTTTCCTATTCCAAGAGGTTTCAAAACGAACGCTGAAAAGGCTAACAAAGAGTTATGAAGTGCTTTTTCACTTTTCAGTTATCACATATAGAATGATAAGAGTGTCTTATAGCCTAAAAAAATAAAACCCTTTGAAAATTGTGCATTTTATTTCCTTTTTCAACGATTTAGCATCATAACAAAACTATAAAAATATGAACCATATAAAGTATTTTGCCTGGACCACATCCTCAAGTCATGTAAATACATTACCATTATTTTTATTCACACCTACTAAAAACTGTTAAAACAACAAAAAGATCAAAGGCCAATGCATATGCCGTTCAAAACTTATGAAAACTAAATTCGATTTAACTAATTAATTTATATAATTATTTTTATGTTTTTGACAAAAGTTACGTTTTTTTCTAATCATAAAAATGACTGTAAGAAATGAAAAGGCTTTACAAGATTCAATTGTTTCCTTAAAAACCCATGAATTTCTTCGCGAAAGATATCCAAATCCCCAACGGTTTAGATAGAATTTAATACTAGTGAAAGCTCCTTGTAGTGGATAGTTGGCAAAAATTGGTGGTGAAGAGTATTTTCTGTAAACGAAGGAGGCAATCAAATGAAGAAAGGTCGCTTTTTGAGTTCATAGCCGTCATGATGAAGCCACCTAACAAAGCCAAATTCTCGATGGGTCCAGAGCCATTAAGGTGTTTTTTTTTCTCTTCTCCTCAATTTGCTTCCCCTTGATTGAGACCTGTAAAGCTGGAACTTGTTGAGGAAAGGATATGCAAATCCATTTGTATTAAAATCTTTTTTTTTTATATGAAAACAGTATACAAAAAAGCAAATGAGCAGCCCCATAATTTTAATTCTTTGATCATATGTTTCCAAGATCTGCTCTTGGAATTTGGATTAAAGCAAGTATTTGAAATTCAATTTGATTATACTCCAAGCAATCAATAAAGAAAATTATTAAAAAAAAAAAAACTAATAAAACTAAAGAATATTCTAAGGCTTTATTTTCAAGTGCGGTGAGATACACATTGCATCCGATGATGTTTAATGTCTACACGTCTAAGAATTCATTCATAAAATCACATTTAATATGATAGACACTTTCCATCATATTTTCAAATAAAATTTAATGGTTCGGGGAAGTGTACGTTAATTAGGCAGCACCCAAATGTTGTAGTCGATTTATAAATTTATATACAAATATTTTTTAATTTTTTAATTAAACATGTAAATAAAACATTATACAAAATGTTAAATATTTAAAATTTTACACAAAAATATAATATATATTAAATATATTATATTTTATTTATTACATTGTTTTTATTTTTATTAAACAATTCTTATATTATCATCTGGAAATTTGATATTAATAATCGAGCAAAATGTGGATCCTACTTCTCTGAAATGACGTGTACTAATTTTTGCGACAACTAGTATATATTCAATAATTGAGCCTATTAGGAGCTGAGCCTTCTTGTTCAATTATCTTCTCTAGGGGGAAAAAAACATATATATATATATATATATATATATTTTAATTTTCGTAATCCGCACGTTTTAACCTATATGATTAAAAAAATTTTAATAAATAACTTCCAATGCCATCAAATCTAACGTATTATGTCTCTATGCTTTCAATTGGAACCAGAAAATTAAAAAAAAAAAAATTATCCAAATCAAAATCCCAATGAATCTAATTTCATTAAGAAAAAAAAAAGTTCATAACTTAAACTCATTTATACAAATTTAAAATAATTTAAAATTGAATAATCAAAAAATTAACTCGTGCAATTTAAATTCAATTTAAAATAATTTAAATTTAAATAATTCACATTAAAATAATTCAAATATTTTTTACTCGAAATAATTCAAACTCAATGTAAAAAAATTGTCCAATTATCACTTCTAATTTAAATGATAAATATAGATGAATATTAGACAGAGAGTTAAATGCATAAATAGTCCACTTAAGTTGTATCATAACACTTTTATCAATTGAATACTTTGAAAAAATTTTGACCTAAATAGGTATCTGTATTATAATTTAGTCAAGTATATAAGTACTTCACACTAATATCGTTAATGTGATATTTAAAATTTAATGAGATCGTGACACGTGATATAAAAATATCATGTTATTATTTAAAATGTCACGTATAATAGTTAGATTTGATGTTAAATAATAAATCATTATTTTTTTAACGATGCTAATGCAAAGTATCTATGTATTTGATAAAACTATAATGCAGATACTTATTTAAGTTAAAATATTTTAGATACTCAATTGAAAAGAGTAATAATAATATAGGATCATTTATCTAATTAATCCTTAAATAAAATAGTAACTAGTAGGCAGCAGCTGTCTTATGTAAAAGGGTGGAAAAAGGGAGAGTTGACAGCGAAGAAGTGAGTGGTATTGCTGTTTAGATTCAAGACAAGAAAGAAAAATAAGATATGTTCATTTTTTCTTTCTTTTCCTTCTTTAGCTTTTGTCAAAGTGGGGTTTTGTTAATTAAAAGTGCCTGGGATTTGGAAGGGAAGTCTGAATGCTACGCCAGAAAACACTAGAAAACGGAAGTAGAGAATATAACAATGACGGCACATACTACATATTGAGAAATGGCCCAGCTCTGCACATGTTTGTAGGGCCTACAGACTTGGGCTTAAGCCCAGCCTTCCACAAAATTGAATGCTCCAATGCAAATGCCATCGCCGCGTCAATCAATGACATTCTAGAAGCATGATCATTGATCCAGTCAAATTGAATATAATTCGAAAATATTATTTTTTTAAAAAATTGTTAGTAGTTAATAGAGTGATAATTTTTTAAAAAATAAAAATATTTTTTTAAAATATATTATATAAAATAATTAAAATATATAAATATTCTTATAGTAATATTATTATTATTATTTAATTTATAAAAGAAAAAGGATTAAAGTGAATATATGACTATATATATTTATGGAATTTTAAGAGAGGTACAATTATAATCAAAACGTTATTTTATAAAATCAAACAAATAGCTAGCATAAAATCAAACAAATATAAAAGATAAAACCGTACTAATCATCACATTTCCATCTTTCAAGGCCTCATTGATAATCTACCCCTGTATATGATTCAATATTTTTATCATCGTACTTAATTTTATTAAATTTTATCATATATTTTTCATTTTGTTCATTTTCAGACATATTAAATGAAGAAATTAGTTTGTTTCCTTAAAATCTAGTTAAAGAAAATGACAAAATCTTACAACTGTATTTTTTTAATAAATTTTGTATAAAAACTACTAAATAAAAATATTTCATTACAAAATTAATTATTATTCCTTTATTTTATGTTAAATTCAATAGAACTGAAGTATAATTAACAAATTCAGTGAAATTCATGTATAATATAATGATTAAATTTAATCTTAATTCCTACCATATTTTTATGATTTGAGAAATATGGATTTTTCTTTCGGTAAAACATGAATTTTCCTTCTTCTTTTTTTCAGAACTCGAATAGAAAATTACAAATTGAAGTTTTTATTATTATTTTTAAACATTGAGCATTTTAATCATTTAAAAGATATAATGATCTATAATTATATATAAAAGCTAGGTACATATAAATTTATTAAATTACCCTTTGTTTTATATGTATATATATTTTATAAAATAAATCTCAATCTAATTATAAAAATAAAAGATTATAAGTGCTAAAAATCTGAATTTTATATTTATTTAAAATTATATTTTAAAAGAATTATATGAACCAATTTAATAAAAGTCTAAATCATTGAGTTTTTTATTTTCATGATCAATTTGATTTTGAATTTAATTGAAAAAAATTAACAGTAAAAGTATATTTATAATTTTTTATTAATAATTTTAATAATTATTATTTTTTATTAAAATTAATTTTTTTACTTTCAATCTTTTAATTATTTAATGTCAAGTTTCTTTTTTTGAAAGTTTCCCAAATCAAAACGGCAAAAGCATTGCACGCTGGGCTGGATGATGTGCGCGAAAAGAAAGACGTGGCATTTCCGGCTCTAGAGTCTAGCCTTTTATTTTTTATTTTTTCTAGTAGGTTTGAGAAGGTACCTCTGCTTCTTTTTTTTTTTTTTTTTAATTTGTAGATTTGAAAAGAATGTAAAATTTAAAATTAATTAATATTAATTGATTATATTAATTAATTAAATTAAAATTTGAATTTTAATCTTCACCGCTCATTAAAAAAGTCGGTCGTTTCGTTGTGATTCTATTAACGAACTATTGTCATTATGATCATCATAATTGTTTTCATTCAATTTTCCTTTAATTTCTTTTTTTTTTTCATTTCTAAATTAATTATGATTTTATTTAGTTTTCATTTTAGCGTTAGAAGAAAAGTATGAAAAACGCACGGTCAAGATTTCTCAATCCATTTTAAATAACTGACGTGGCGAAATTTGGGCAGAGATGCCGATGCCTATGCAATGAGGTTATCCACACGTTAGCCTCCGATAAATATATCTTTCCTCGTTGGTATTCTCCTCCTACCTTCTCCTTCGACTTCCCTTCTAAGGTTCTAAAGCCTGCTTTATTTTCCCCTTTTTTGGCAGAAAAAAATTTGTAATTTCAATCGTACCCTCGAGATTTTCTAAAAATTCAAAATCGTCGTCACCCATTCGATTCAATATTTTCTAATTTTATTTTTCTTTTTTTCGTAGTTGAGTTGGTATAAATTGTAGGGTTTTCGGTAAGAGGGCGAATGCAAAATGGAGGATATGACGTTGCCAGCACTGTTCGAACAAGCTCGTAAGATCCATCTAACTGCCACGGAGTCCGGTGCTGATCAGGTATGGGTCCTTCTCATACTTGGTTCAATGTTTCCTTCAACGCTTTACGATATGATAAATGTGAATTTCCATGGTTCCGTAGGATCTGGTAAAGAAAGGATGCGAGGTGCTGGGGAAGTGTGAGGACATGATAAGCAAGCTAGGGCTTTTCTCAGCCAATGAGACCAAAGATGACATCAGCACCACCAATCTCAAGTACCTTCTGGTAATCATCAATATTTTCATTTCCTTCTCTTGTTGATAAATTATTCTTGGTACTTAGTAACCCAGTTAAGTTTTCTTTGAAATTTTGATTTCTAGTTCATTTATATTGTTTCTATAATTTCTTATTTTCTCCTTAAATAAGTTGGGAGTTATTCATTTTTAGAATATTTTTGATAAATTAGTCATGGCTGTAATATAAGTCGTATCTTAGGTAAGTTCTAACTGTTGTTTTACACTTCAGGTGCCATTTTACCTCGCGGAGCTGACTGAAAAGCTTGCACAGGATGACAGGATACAGATTCTCAAGACTTCGCAGGCAAAATTGAAGGTAAATTTAGTTCAAAATGTGAAGTGTGGTCGAATGCTCATTTTGAAAGTTTAGCGTTGGAGATAATATTTTACAAATGTGGTTTGGTAACTATTCTTTTAAACGTGCGCCAATTGGAACTTATAGAAAGTGTGCTGTCTTCTAGGAATTCATTTCATTTTGTGAGGCAATGGAACTTGTACCAGAGGAAGAGTTGGAAGCTTCTGCACAAGGAGCTTCAAATTCTTTGGCTGATCGAAGAGCCTTAAAGGTAGTTTTATACGTGTGTGTGTGTGTGTGTGTGTGCGTGCTAACAGCATGAGTTTTTTCTTATTGAATGCATTCTGGATACCTGATTTGAATGGGATGTCGTTTTGCTTCATGTGTTTGTTTTTGTGCTTGTATCCAGATTGCTCGGTTTAGACGCCAAAGAGCTGCAGAAGCAAAGCTGACAGAAATAAAGGAGCGGAAGGAGCGGCGTGGGCGTTCAACAAAGGCAGCTGCCTTGTCCACTCTTGTTGAGGTTGGAGAGGAGGATGTGCTGGATGATGATGGGGAGGAGGAACGAGAGGTTAGATATCTGCATGAAATACCTTCCAAAATGCTTCTTTAGGCGTGACATTAATGTCACGACTTCCCTGTTAGATATTGAACTTGATGTTGTTACCGTATCAAATCTGTGAATACATGGAACTTATGGAAGGTGTTGCATGAATTGGTGCACAAGGAACCTCTGGCAACTTTTTTATTAATTATCTAATAAAACTGGTATGTAGGGTAGCTATAGTTAAGGCTATTATCTTAAAAGGTTTCTTTTGAATTGCTTGCCGTTCATTTATTTCTTGTGCTTGTGCTTATGAAACCAGGCAGTGAAGGTTTAATCAGGGCCTTTAAATAATAAGGCTTCCCCAGAATTGTTCTATCTTTATTTCTTGTGTTTGTATGTTTTATCATAAGCAATTTCTCGCCAGAGTTGTGATTATGTCCCAGTTGACTTTGATATCCAACAGTTTTAAATGTTTTTGTGAGCTTATGCCTCAGTAAGTTATAACTGGCATTTTATTCACTAAGTTATAAGTGGCATTTTTGAACTCGAGTTTTACGTTATATGATGCATAGAACTGTTGGTTTTTCTCTTTTCTGAATTCCGAGGTACGATATTTTTATTCTGGATATTACTAGGATCCATTCCAGAATTACAGTTTACAGCTACACTAGCCTCTTGGCCTGGGTATGCAGCAAAGGAAATATTGGCCTTTATCCTACTTTTTCCCTAGAATTATGATGATGACCTTTTTGTTTCATGAAGTCTGCAGCTGTTACTGAAATTTTGGTTCTTTGTTGTCAGAATAAATGTGTTATGCTTTGAAACTGAAATTTTTACTTAACGCTTATTGTTGAAGTCATTAGTCGTGCTCCTTGGTTTTGCAAACCTTTCTGGTTTCTCAAAAAGAATGACATTGTCCTTTTGCAGGCTTGGCTTACTACTATCTCGTTGGCTATTTGTAAGGTTAGTCTTAGATTTCACTAAAATCAACCACGTAATCCTTTGAAGTGTTTTTTTACCCATCATAGCAATAGCTTCATACCACTTTCTGCATGTTACTACAATTATAGGCTTTTGATCTGCTCGAAATGCTAAAGAAGGAAGAAGAAATGCTTTCTGCTATAAAGGAAAATCAACGAAAGGTATTAATCTGCTTAAATGATCAACAGCTTTAACTGCTGTATTCAGTATTTGTGCTTTTTCCTGAAAACATTACTTTTCTGCATTTTGAACTTTTTATTTATTATTTGTGCTGAAAATTTCTACTAGAAGAAAAGATTTAAAGCTTTGAGTAAAGCACTGCTTGAAGATTATTTAAAGCTTTGAGTAAAGCGCTACTTGAAGATTGACTCTGTAGACTCCACTTAGGAGATGTAATCATTTACCAAAGTTAAATATTTTATGATGTTATCAGAAGGGGACATCTAAATGTGCAATGCCATGATTGACACTGTTCAGCCACTTAAGATATTGGTCACTTAATTTTTCTGATATTTACAAGAAATATTTTACCCTATTAGAGTTCTCTTAGCCTTTAAGTTCGTTGTCTAGGCTTGCTACCTCACCAACTGGCCATTGACATTGGAGAAAATTGGAAATTCCTCTATAATTGCCTGAAATCTTTAACCAGATCAACCGAAATATAATATTGTTGTTTAAATGATAAAGCATTCCTCAATCTTTAGGAATCTTTTCATTGCTTTTCTGCCCAACCATGACTTGTTATAACCTGCCACTAATTAGTGACAATGCTCAATTTCTTGTGAAATGCTTTCGCTGCAGTAAGGGCCAGCTTTCCAGTAGCTTTTGCTGAAAAAAGAGTAATAGTTTTTCTTTTTGGGGTTTCAGAAAGTAAGACTAATGGTTTTGTTTGAAGGATTCATCTAATTGATTTCTTATTTTTCTACTTAAATTTTGACATTATTCCTAATGGAGCAGTTTCATATTATGGATTAATGTACTTCTCTTCTTCCTTGTATTTAGGAAGGGGAAAAGGAATTTTCTCAGGCCATCCTTGATGATCGCACCAAGAAAGCAGAGGCATGGCATCGTAATGCTGCAGCGCGTGCACGATATACTAAACCTGCACCACCTATCACATGTGCTACATTTGCTCAAGATGTTATAGAAGGTAGAGCAACTGTTTCGCAGGCACATGACCACAAACACCAGCCAATGATCTTTGGACCACAAAGCCTTATAGGTGGAAGCCTAACAAGCGAGAGGGAAAGGATGGCAGCACAGGTTTTCCAACCTGGTTATAGGTAAATCCCTCTCCTGAAATAAGAGCATCAATTTTTTTTCCCTTAAAAGCATCTTGCAATGTTTTGCCAAACATTAATACCTGATATTGGCAACATACTGGTTCTGATCATATATTGAGAAAAAAAAATTGTTCCTTGAATATGTTGTTTTTAATTGCCAATCAAATTATCTTCTTGTAGGCTGCCAACGATGAGCATCGAGGAAGCTGGTCTGAGGGAGATGGAAATGATGAATAAATGGCAGGAGAGGAATGCAAAAATGTTTGAAGAAGCCAACTCGGCATGGTATAAAGACAAACCAAAGATGGGACCAAGCGAAGATGATGAAGACGATGATGATGCTGCCCAAGAGAAGGCCAGAGCATGGGATGACTGGAAAGATGATAATCCTCGAGGTGCTGGCAATAAAAAGCTTACCCCCTGCGGTTGAAAGTGACAAAGTACTTCTCAGACTTCTCTTATGATTTATTCTTTTAGACCTAATAAATGGTGGTTTTAGGAACATGTCTTATAGATTTTGTTCTTAATTTTGTACGTTTGCTTTGAACAAATATATATAATTCATACTTCAACTAGAAGGAACTTGGTTGCGTGTAGGTTTTACCAAGTTTTGTCACATATGAGTGGATTGTTTTAGGCTTTAAGCACATGCGTAGGTGCCAAAACTTTTGGGACTGAGCACAATGAAATACAAGCTTCGATTCATGCATGAAACATTAGAGGTCCCATTGTAGAATTGCCGTGCATATCAATTGCCGTGTGCTGTGCTGCTGAAAACGTTGTGTCCGTACATATTTGCAAGTAATAATGAAGTTGAAAGGCTGAACTAGGGTCGAGATTAAAAATTTTTTAGATTTTGTTTGAAATCTGATTTGCCCGACCAAAAAACTTGAATTATTATTTAAAACTAAATAAAAACTATTTTTATATCAATATATATTTTTATAATTAAATTTAAATAAAAATGTATTTATTAAATAATAATTGAATGAGAGTGAGCCAAATTGAGAAAAATTATTTCAAAGATCTAGTTCGGAGAGGCCAGATGAGTAATCCTGTTGATTGGGCCCGTTCGATGAATAGCTTTAGGTTGAACAGCCGTTTGATGGAGTGTGTTGCTTGTTTAGTTTTGCCTTTAAATTTGGTGGGAGTTGTTGGCATTGGCAGACGAATTTTTTCGAAGATGCCTCATGCCACTATGCCAGCCAGTGACAGATTGTTCCCTAAAACGGTTACTATAGAAGGAGCTGCATGCAGTTTCAGAACTAAAATTTTTAAGTGTCATTTTTGTCTCGTAGGACGAGTCCTCTTTAAATTATGTGGCTTTACCAATGGCCATGAACAGAGCATTACTAAACAGAAATTGACCCTCTAATTTGTGGCAACTAGCAAGGATCATTGGCAAGCGTCCTTATTGCAGCTGAATTTAGCCTCCTGAAACTCCAACTCCAACTGAACCTTTCCCTGTTCGAGTGTTACCTATAATTACAATCATTATAATATAATTAACTAATTTCAATTATGAAGTGTATGGCTAAAAAATATTATATGAAACTCATATTTTTAAATAATAAATTTTTATATAATTTCATATTATGATTAGATAATTATAAAATTATAATAAAAAATTACAGACAACAACCTGGGTAGATAACGTTTTAAGTGTCTACTATCAACTGAGTGCTGCTCTGAGTAAGACTCCTGCCTCGTAGCATGACGGAAAGACAGACGGGCAAGTGAGTTGCACAATCTTATCAAATTGTACGAAGACATTTACGATGTTGCATTGTAATTGGAAGATGTTCAAATTCAAAGACAAACTGAATGATAATATCAGACTTACAGCTAACTTCCGGGCCTCCAGTCCACCTCGCCCACATAGCCACAGCTTTTTAATGTACTGAGACAGAACTGAATCCACCATCTTTTGCTAGTTCAGTTGGCTTAAGGACTTTAACTATCTACGCAAATCATTAGCACCACAAATTTTACTCTTGTTAATCAGGATAATAAAGGGTAACAGATAATATGATATAATATGCATTAGAACCTAATGGCTAATGCTACTTGCAACCTAAAAAGTCTGTTCCTTCACCATGCCAAATTGTTCCCTAAATCCTACTGTTTTTTTTTTCCTTCAAGAACTTTAAGGTTCTTAATTCTGTTAAAAATGAATATGAACCATTTTCCCCAGAATAACCAATGATAAGAATAAAATTACTATGATCTTTTTATTGAAATGCAGAGTGAAGAAAAGATTAATCATATTCTGAAGAGAAAGATGGAAGCTATTACATTGGAAAGGAATTGCTTTCATTAATGAAACAAAAAGCAAAGGAGAAAAAAAAAAGCAGCCAGGTTATCCTTCATCAATTAAAGAGACGACAACATATCATCAATAATGCCACCAAGAGTTACTATAGGCTGTAGGTATAAACAATCGTTGGTGCAATTACATGTAATTTTGCAAACCAATAACTTTAAACAAAAAAAAAAAAAAAGAAAAAGATTTGTTCTGAAAATCATCAACAAAAAGAGTTCAGAACTCACAATAGAATTACCAGTACTGAGAGAAAATCAAACACTTAATATTACAATTTTTTACAATATCCCCAACATTGTTATTTGTTCATCCACCGGATGGCTGCAGTTTCAACGGAATTTGGCATTCAACTTCATTACTTTTTGACCACAAATTAAACGATAGAAATGAAGAGCAAAGTCCCCCCCCCCCATTAAAGGCGTTAAAAAGCACACAAAATGTTTTCAACCATCAATGCATTGAAAGCCCTTGCAAACCCATAACCAAATCCCAAACAAAGTAGCAATAACAAGCAAATCCAGTATCAAAACCACCCAAACATGTTTCGTCCAACTTTGCTGAGCCTTTTGCCTATCCCCACCACCCATATATAAAGCAGCAGCAGCAGCAGCGCCACTTTTATGCATAGAAACAGGGAAATCTCTGAAATCATCGCTTACATCAACCGTATTTTCCACCACATTCCCGCTCCCAGCACCACCATCTTTGGCCTCGCCGCCGCCTTGGGCCTCAAAACCACTCAATCTTCTCTTCTTTTTCAACCCTTTAATTTGCTTCCCTAACAGGGGAGCCCGAGCCGCCACGGTTCTCTTCCCTTTGTTAGAATGCAGGCCCAGGTTTCGATTCTCTTTTCTTGGGGTTGTAACCAACTCCGAATCCAAATCGAAAGCCATTATCTCGGAAAAGACTGGATTGAAATGGGATTGAAGACAATTCGGGGTCAAATTATCAGTGCCCACGATTAACCCAGTGAGAAGAAAATCCTCGAGAGCGCATTTGAGGCGATCCAAGAACCAAGAAGACTCGGATTTCTCAAGATCCTCGTGGAATATGAGGAAATAGGCAAAAGGGTCATCGATTAAGAAGGTGTAGGTTCTTTTGGAAACGGTATGAGAGAACATCGAATGTAAAGGAGGGGTTTTTTCGATGCATTCTTGAGCCAACGATTCGATTCCCGCTTCCTTATCCTTGGAAGAGAATTCAGCAAGAATTGTGGGTCCCTTCGCAATGCAGGCATAGCATATCAGATTTGGATTAGACAGCATTTGATGGGTTCTTCTTCAAAATGGCTGATTTTGAATTCGACTTGATCGAGGATTCCTAATTTCTTACCCCGCAAACAGAAAATTAAAAGGAAAAAAAAACCTCTTTTGTTTGGGGGTTTCTCTACCTAAAAAGAACCCAAAAAAAAAAAAAGAGTTTTCCGTTGTTTGGCCTCCATGTTGACAGATTGTATCATGTTTTTGCTGGGGTTTTGAGGTGGAGAAGATTGACCGAGTTGGATCCATAGTTAGGAAATTGAAAAATAAAATTAACTCGAGAGAAAAACAGAACAGAATAACAACGACTCTCACTTCATTAATAGCCTTCAGAATTTTATAAAGTCGGCTGCGCTCGGCCCTATCTTCCCATAATTTGGTTCGCCGTAGCAGATTTTTACAAAAATAAATAAAATTAATTAAAAATATTTAAATTTTTCATACAATTTATAATTTAACTCAGATTTGTATATTAATTCTTAATTTGTATCACTCAATGGAAAACGACTCAATCACTTTATTAA
Organism: Adansonia rubrostipa; assembly: GCA_038381775.1. NCBI lineage: Eukaryota > Viridiplantae > Streptophyta > Magnoliopsida > Malvales > Malvaceae > Adansonia > Adansonia rubrostipa. The sequence continues at coordinate 3,643,512 of JBBYHM010000013.1, forward strand.
CAACATAAATTTAAGAAATTATTTAACAATTATATTACTTTAGCTATAAACTTCTACAAATTAGATTAGGACTGTTCGTAATAAGTATCATATTTTTTTAATTCTTAAATTAATAATAACCGCTTTTTCAATAATAATTACATTTGACTAAGTAATAAATAAATGTTTTTTTAAAGTAAAAAGAAAAAGTGTTTTTTGAAAAAATTAACAGTTGTTTTTTTTAATTAGAACATTTTCATCTATGATTCCATACTTTCAGTTGCAGATGGGGCTTTTTTGTCTATAACGTTCCTTAGTATGGGTAACATTTGACTAAGGCATTAGTTTCTTTTTTCTCTATAGATATTAAGTGGTAATTTTGAAGTACTATATAGAATCAAAAAAAGAGCATTTGCAAACTAAAACACACACACACACACACACACACACATATATATAAATATATATAAAGAATAAGCAATGCAACAGTAATGGCTGCACTTTCCCTCCGATTCATTAACCATGAAAAGGCCCTTTGACAGCTTGAGGATGAAAATGTCTTCTGTTTTGTGTCATTGCTGTGTTTTCGTCCTTCTCTGATTTCGGCTTACATAATGTAAGGTGGATCGATAAAGGCCCACTCGAAAACCTGCTCATATTGAATGGCAGCACTTTCCCAGGTGAAGTCTCTCTGCATACATCTTCTCATCAATCCTTCCCAAGTTGACTTGTGATCTCTGTAGGTCATTATAGCCGTTCTTAACGCCTGCACCCACGATCAAACTTATTCTTATGAAAAAAATTGCAGTATGTCGGTTTCAAAGGGAGAATTCAAAGTTACATGAGAAAAAGAAGAAGAAGAAACAGGATAGGATCAGTCCGCAGCACCGAAGAAAATTTCCATGTTTGGACCAATTAATTTGTAGCTGATAAAATGGCAGACCCACCATTGCAAGGTATAATCAGTTAAAAAGGCTTAAAGCAGTGTTTTCGACTAAACTTGAATCTGAAGCACTGGTCGTAAACGAAAAACTCCAGCATAGTTGGAAGGTGGCAAACGAATAGCATTAACTTACCTTCAGCATACTGTCTTTTGAAAGGGGAGAAAAGGTCCACCTGTCAGCACAGTTCACAACCATTGTAAGAAGAACTACATGCAAATCAAACACTTATCGTAGATGTACTATTTCCTAGAAAATTTGTCATCGTTTTTCAATGGCAGGCGTGCATAAAATCTCTAAAATACTATTTATTATCTGACGGATTCTTCAAAAATTTTTCATCATTTCGATTTAAGTTTTGTCATGAATCCTTGACTACTACAAATACTAAACGTTTTCGCAGTCATTTTGATTAAAGAAGACTTGATTATAATTTTCATGTCCATAAAAGATTGTCCACAAAGAATTTAGCACTTTAATACCCAGTACCAAGTCGAGGAAAAAGGTAGGGACGGCATACCCTGTGCCTTCACCACTTCCTTCTCCAGCATATGGATTGAAATTCTCTACTGTGTCCTGAATAAGAGTAATGTAAGGAGGCATGTAATGCACATAAATCAGATAAAAGCGAATGACACTAGATTCATTATTGTTTTAACTCACTCTAAGTCCTCCCGTGGCATGAACAACTGGGACAGTTGCATATCTCATTGCATACAATTGGTTTAATCCACAGGGCTCAAATCTTGAGGGCATCAACAGTATGTCACAGCTGCTCATTCCACAACAATGGTATGTTATTGGTATATTTGATAACATGTTAACAACAAAAACAAAGTTTCCCAATTACCCTGCAGTGATCTTATGAGAAATTGGAACGCTAAATCCGACCCAACCACGAAATTTATCTTTGTAAGTTGTCTCTGCTGATCTCATCCAGTCTTCATAAAGTGGGTCCCCAGAGCCAAGCATTACCTAAAGAAATTTGGAAGCTTAGTTCTCCCGCAAGTTACAAAAAGAATAACTAGAAAACATGATAACAGGAATAGAGAGTCCATGAAGCCGCACCCGGATTTATGCTTGTTAAAGGATGTATGCCTATCTGTAATGCACGCTATTTTACCAAGGCCCCGGCAACTACAAGGTTTGCACTCTATATTCAGGTCATTTTAAAATGAGATATTGTCCCCTTTCATCTTAAATAATCAGCAGATTCAAAATCAACTTGGGAAAAATGATATTCTATAGTAAAATTAGTATTAAGGACCAGTTTGAAATGTCCAAATGACGTCATCGTCTTCAACATGGGTAAATCTACTTTTACCTTCCATATGGGAAAATGTTACTCTGACACTACAAGTTTGAAAATACTCTTCTACCAAAGAGGTCACCATGTTATTAATCTAAAGGAATACATCCTTTTTACATTATGGAAATTGAGAGTAATTTAGACTTAGCAACATTAGACACGATTGCACAAAGATGACACATAAGGTAATTAAAACATAATAAGAAACAAATACATGTCTCAAAATTTATATAATATGAATTATTAATGTTTCAAGATTAATAAATATAAAATACCTTAAACACAATTATGACACAGCAAAATACATAAATACGACATGGATACACAAATTGCTAGGTCCAAGTAATCCTACCTTAAGCTTATCAAGGTTACTAAGTAAATAGAAAACTCACTTACAAATTGTACATCATCTTCCATAAGTTCTGGAATTGCCCAGTGGATCAGGTCAATGCCTTTCTGGTAGTCCAGTCTCCCAATAAATCCAATCTGTAAATCTCGACTTGGTGAGAAATTAAGGAATGCATAATTTTTCACAATCAAGTCTTATTCCAACAGGAAGTAAACTCTTACCAAGGGACACTCAGGCCTAATTGGAAGACCGAGTTCCTGTTGAAGAGCAGTCTTGCATTGAGCCTGAAGTTTAAATTTGATTGGGAAAAGAATTCAGAAGTGCAACTTTTTTTGACTATGAATGGCTGATACTCGAAACAAGAGATTAACCACCTTTCCCGAGAGATCAGCAGCTGAATAATGGAAAGCAATATGCTCATCTGAAGATGGATCCCATTCAGCAACATGAATGCCATTTACAATTCCTGATCACCATTGAATGTTTACAAAGAGAACAGTTACAAAACATCTGTAATTTCTTCATAGGCAATAAACACAACTGGATAACATCCAAACGCCCCACACATGATCCATGCATGAAATTTTCTTTGCAATGGTCTGTTTTTGTCTGGCACCGAGCTTATGAACAAAGTTAAGACCCAGATAAAGGTAATACTAGAATGCTGTTCCCATTAAAAGTGGGATGTCACAGAGAAAGTTGTGTATGAAACCTAACCTTCACTACATTTGCATGTGCATTGGCCTAAAACCATTTAGAGATGTGCCAAATGGCATAAAGGCCACATTCTATTCAAAAAGTAGAGAACAAATACCATTCAGAACACTCCTACGACTGCTTAATAGCTCATTTAAACCATATCCACCTTCAACAGTTGTTATTTCCCATGCATAGCCCTGCAATAAATAAATATAATAGACTGAAGCCATCTTATAAAAATACTTAAAGCTGCAAGCTGTAATTCAAACTTATTGAGGACAGTTTTTACTTTTCAGTTGCAACTCATTGCCATACAAGCAGCACAGACATTCGGTGAGTTTTCGATTAGATTTCAATAGTACATGATTGTAACCATCAAATTATGATTTTAACTACAGCGTTTAAATTACCAACATTATATATCCAGAGAAATGACTACATAATAATGCACCATAAGTAGCATAATATGTAAAATAAATCACCTTGCTAACCGTAAGTATTCGATCAGCGGTCACAATTGCACCTTTTAGAATATTGACAGCTTCCCCTGTGTCAAGTGCATGTGTCCTTGCCCACGTAGGAAACACCCATTCCAATGCCCCGTACCAGTTTGAAGGCAATCCCAAATTCTTATAGCTAACTGCAGGTTCCACTCCCTTGCATACAGGCAATAATATATGCAAAATTAGTTTTGCAAAAATGCACCTGCGCAGTCTGACTCATAAGAGTTCAGTTCAGTTTACCAGTCTTACAGCCTGAAGAAACCTAAGATATAAGCTTTTAACATCGATCTTGGCATACCAAAAAATGAGAGGATCAAGAACTAAGCAAAAGAAATAACCATGAGAAAAGCATATACCTGATGCGCAAGGTTATGAATTACAAGGATGCTCCGAGCATCCTTATAAACTCCAAATGGACGGTATTTGGAAGCCAAAAGCCTGAAAAATGTAACATGCAAATCACCAGTCGCAGAAAAATTGCAAACTTCATAACTTGTGTAATGAATATTGAGCAAGTTTCTATAATAATAATTTGCCTCCCAACCAAAACATCATTGTATTAAAGAAATAAAAAGAAGTTATCCCAAAAGATATCACATAATGTGTCACCATGTGCAGTGTAAAGATGATAAATCTCTTTTTGATAAAGCTGCAACATAATCTCTTTCCATACAAGAAAAGAATCATCACTCAGATATTCTAGTTGACAACAACCTGTGTCCGTTTGTATTTAATCAGAAATTTCCCATTCTTAAAGTAGCAACATTCTTTCCTTTTTAATTCCAATTCAAAGAAAGGCAGGGGGAAGGAAATTGTAAATTCTAGTTGAAAGTAATTGTAATACACACACAAGTACACTTTGAAAGGTAGACAAAGATAAAGTGATATAGGGAACGAAGTCTCAAACTAATTCACTGGTAATTAGATAATGTTTCTAATACTTGCAAATAAATGAGATATAAATTCAGACCGTAAATAACAGGCAAATAAATGCAACAATAAGCAAGCAACATCTTACACTGGCACTAGACCAGCATGCCAATCATTGACAAGGAAGAGACACTTCTCTCCATAGGTATACCCTCCCAGAGGAAGCACTAATGGAGCTTCACATGCTGCATGGCAAAGCAAAGTAAACCGAAACTGTAAAACCAAATAAGAGAAAAGATTGTCATTTAATGTATAGAGAAGTAATAAGCAATTTAATGTTCAACCAAATAACGATCAGGGTAAACAGAACTATACCTGGTTATCGCCAAAAGCACCATGAATATCACCATATGGGTTTCCAGGTCTATGGTAAGAAGGATGGTCCACAAATACCTTATAATGGATGGAAACCAGTTAACATGAGTAAAACTTTCTCCCACCGCACCAACTTGACAAATAGATGAATGAAAATCTTAACTTATAGCTAATTTTCCTCATGATTCTTTAATAAATAATCTCTTTAACAACCTATTCATGAGAGGAGGTTTGTTCTTACCCAATCAACACCCTCCCTATACTGGTGGAAGAATGCAATCTCTTGCTCCCCTCCAAAGCATTGTAGCTTGATGCGCCGATCCACATCAAAAGCACCCGCAAAATTTTTATCTATAGATGTACCGTTCAGGTATCTAGGGGAGACAACCATGACTCGGTGTCCACGGCCAGCCAACTGTATGGGCAAAGAACCACAAACATCTCCTAATCCACCTGTCTTTGAATAAGGTGCAGCTTCAGCCGTAACAAAAACAATATTGTAGGTTACTCTAGTTTCCAATTTTTCTTCTTCAATTTCCTCATCTTTGTCTTCGGTAACAGTAGCCACATCCTCTTCAGAGTCAATGACTTCATGGTCACCTAGGATTCAAGTTGATAAACTGCAGTTAGCCCACAGAAGACCATTTAGTCCTTATGAACAATATTGCTAAAGATACCCGCTAAAGAAAATCAAACTTAAGAGGGTTAGGAGAAGTGGCAAGGTTTAAGAGTTAAGGTTATCTCTGGAATAATAAAAAATATAAAGATATAAACTTACACCTTAGATATTGTTTCAGTAATATGAAACGAAAATGAGGAGGGTTAACAGATGGGATTATCTAGAAAAATGAAATAAAATCAAAGGAGACAATGACAATTGAAAAATAGGACTGTAAGTGTTCAGTTGTAAGGGTTTCCGAATATTCAGAAGTTTTTCATATGACTACCCCTACAAGAATGAATAGAACTTTCGGTCCCAATTAATCTTTTGTTCACCACTGTCACAGGGCAAGATCTAGATAAGTCGCCAGAGATTATATAAAAACCTAGCGGTTTGTTGACAATATGGACAACATGCAGGGCTCAAATAATAGACCTGCTCAAGGGTTAAGTTACCTGTCCAAGCTTGAAGGCCACCTGATATTTAGAAAGGTTTGGACAAAAATATTAAGCTTGAAAAATTAACTTAAACAAAAAAATTAAGTCCGATTAAAAATAAGCTAGGCATTGAGTCAAACTTTCAAAACCCTGACCTAGCCTCGGCCCGACCCATTTTACTATTACATTATATATATTTATTTTATATTTTACGTATTATATAATTTTTTCATATAAACAATACATATATACAATATTATAATGTAAACTTTAAAAATTAAGTTAAACTATTTATATTAATACACTTGAAAAAATTATTAAATTAATAAAAATTAATTTTTTTTAAAAAAATATTTTTTAAAAAATAAATTATAAAAAATATAATATGAACGGGTCTAAATGGGCTCCGACTATCTATTTACAAATATAGGCAAGCTTAGGCAAATTTGGAAACCCATATTTCAAGCCGGGCTGAGCCTGAATAAACATATTTAATATTAATAGCAAGCTCAGACCCGATCTGAATCTAATCCAACTTGACCCTTGTGCAGGTCTATCAAATAATAGCCTATATTTAATTGAGCAACCTTAATTGGTTAAAGTTTTTGAGTCACATGCACAGTGATCTGGATCATGAACGGAAGAAGACAGACTCAAAGATGGCGAAGAATCTACCCTGAATAGTTTAATAACCATAGATTGCAAATTCCAACATATCCCATGCTTTCAAATAACGAATCTTGACCAGCAAGAAGTTCAAGAACCATCAATAAGAAAATCTCTCACTCAACTCTGCTTTGGTAAATTAATTAATTAAAAAATAATAATAACTTATGTGAAATAGAGGTGATGTGTATGTATTGACAAAGTGGTCAATTTATGTTCCATAAAATGGATGAAACGGGGGACCCTCCCCTGGAGTTGAACCAAAAATGTAACCAAATCTCACAGGTAGATTTTGACTGATGAAAGGGAAATGCCTAGAGTTCAGTTAGCACCCTTGTACTTGCTTTGGTCCCATCGCTGGGTCAGAGCATGTGACTGATTTTATATCCAGCTAAAAAAAAAAAAAATTAATGGTTAAAGGAACTTGGAGCTGGAAAGCTCTTGTAAATCAGTTTCTCATCTGCCCATCTCTAATTCTGCTTCAAGATCTTATTTTTATAAACATGAATAAATGAAAGGAACATGAGATTTTCAGGAAAAAAAATGGTTTCTTATGGACAGATGATGTAAAATAACCCAATTTATTCTTCTTTAAAAAAAGAAAAAGTGGAAATCCCTAAGCATTCATAACCATCAAAGGATCATAATATTATAATTAAGTGACAAAAGTTAAAAGGTTAAAAGATATCATTTTTTTTTTCATTATAAAACAGAAATCTTGAATGGTGTTTGATTGTTTCAACTTTCAAAGAATAGTGTAACCGAATACTCGAGTTTTTTTTTTTTTTTTAATTACGAAAAGAACAGAACAAAAAGAAGAAAATCGAATAAACAAACAAACAAAAAAAAGAATAGAAGAAATCACAATAATTCAGAGAAATGGAAATACCAGAAGGAGGAATCAGATGCAGGCCAATAACAGAGCCAGAAACATCCCTGGCATTGGAATTAGAGCCGTCGGTTAAACCGTCGAACCCACGTCCATTGCCAGATTTCTCGGATCTTACAACCGTCAAGTTCCCATTTTGAAAACTCCTTCTCAACAAATGACCGAAACCGAGTTGCCTACTCGGCCTAAAACTGCAACCTTTACTAGATACAAAATCGGTAGATAATTTGCAGGACAGTACACGAGTTAGTCGAAGAGACTCCATCGGAAAAACGCGGAGTTTTGACAGAAAACTGAGAAGGGAAATTGTTGAGGAGAGTACGAAAGGAATCGTGAAATAGGAAGAACCGAAAAAGCAATGAGCGAAAAAAGGAAAATCCGTGAAAGCAGAGACACTTGTAAGTCGGGTAATAAAGACAAAAATAAAAAAGAAAGAACAAAATCACACTTCCCCATTAAAGAGTGAGAGATCCAGTAAAAGCGCAAAAGCCGAAAATTTGGATGCCCTGTGGAGCTCCATCCAAGCTGAAGCTTCTTGCTAAAAATTACGAGATTTTGCGACGTCAGTGATAGAACGTGTCAATTACTCAATTTGTAGAAGTGACAGTTGGAATCAATGGTAGAAAAAGCAAACAGAACCCACGATTGGCTCTGTCACGTGAAATCTGCCTTGGAGCTTAAGACTACCAGTTTTAACTTTTAAGACCCAGTTTCATTTCATCTTTCAATCACAACAAACGGCATCGAGATCAATCCGGGTCATTTGGAAGTTTTGATTCCTTGAAACTATAAAAATGACCCTTAATCTCTAAGATTTTTAGACCCCAAATAATTGTAATCTGAAATTTAAAAAAAAAAAAAAAAACGTACCCTTAATCCCTTGTCAACAAGGTAGCAATAGCATCGATCCGTCTGTGAAAAAAGGAACAGCAAGTAATACTTGATAATGTAGAGTTGAGATGGGACAAACAATTATCATGATAAAAAGCCCCAACAGTTTGGCATTTTTATGACATTACTAACAATAACATCAATGGAAGAGCAATTAATAGCAGCATATTAACATATAAGAAAAGTTCATATCACACTTTAGTGGCAATACTCAACCTCAATCAACCAAAAAAGCATTTTCACCAGCCATGGGTGCCAATATTACCAGCATCAGGACTACAGACTCCGAGACGTCTAGACGGTGCACGGGCACCATTATTATTTGGGCCAGGGCTCTTTGGGGCCTGGTAAATTGAGGAATAATCACACCCTAAGGGTTTCCTTGTTAATGGGTTCCATTAGGGAACATATGGTTAGCCTTGCTGCTTAACTTGGCACCTTGACCCTTGATAGATTGGGTTGGGGGGCCATGGAGCCGGGACGTTATTGGAGTCTTGATTGTGGGTTCTGCTGAGTTGAGAATGGGCCTACATCCATCAGTGTCTCAACCTACATTTTGACTGCCTTTCGGCATGGTTATCAGTAGTGGTGGTAGGTGGGTAATGTCATGTAAGTACCCTCTCCAATGGGCCAGTTGACAGTCGTGGTATGGCTGCGATGTCAGCCGACACTCGAGCCAATTCCAACCCCCATTGCGCCCTCAAAGGCTCTTTTAGCTTTCGTTCTAGCTCTTCCTGTCCATTTTTTGCTTCCTCATCTTCTTCTCATGAGTTAGGCTGCAATCTGTAGAAGAGTAGTACAAGTAAGTAGCTAAAACCGAAGTAGTAAAAAAAAAAAAAATTAAATAGTATTAAATTTGAGTTAGAAAATATAACACATATTTTCCATTGATCCCAATGCTCACGTTAAAAAGTTGATACGCTACAGGTTTAGCTATTTGTGTTGTAAATGCATCTTGAAAATGATGGATTTTCTCAGACAGCTGAAACATATTATAGATCATCTATTAATCAAAGACTTTGCATTCTAGCATATTATAATCGGGTTGTTTATGCTGAAAAAAAAAATGATTAGATTGGACATTATATGCGTCAATTTTTAAAATTACTAGATAAATGCCTGCGTTTCGTTTGAAAAATTAGTTTAAAGTTTTGTACATTATATTTATATTAATATGTGACTGGTATAATAATTCAATTCTTAGATAAATGAATTTATAATTATAATTGAATTTCTATAACAAATCACGTAAAATATGAGATAAGACATGATACGAAAGGACTATGAAAATAATTAAAACAAGACATGAAAAACAACATAAACAAGCTACAAATATATAAATGTGTCAAATCTATTTAAAACGGATTATTAATGTGTAAAAATTTATATAAACTTATAATTTTTTAAACATACGTTCGCTATATGAACATACAAAATTTTCTTTTAATCAAATCATTATGATAAATTATGTAAAATATGAGATAAACTGAGACACAACATAAACATAAAATTTCTCTAAATTGATCACTATAACAAACCATGTAAAATATGGGATGAATTGAAAAATAACGTGAACACAACATATGAAAATAAATAAAATATAGTATGACATGAAATATAACATGAATATAACAAATCTACAAAAGTGTCAAAAATCTAAATAAAACAAATTACTAACATGTACTTTGAGCTAAAAAATAATATGAACACAAGCACGATACAAAATACAATATGAGCACCACACGAATACTTAAGCGTTCAAAATCTACATAAAATAAATTATCAACATAGAAAATTTTATATAAATATATAATACTTCAAACATAAAAAAAATAAACACACAAATTTTTCTCTTAATTTTTTCTCTTTCCTTTCTTCCACTTTATTTTCTTTCTCTCCTTGATTAACAAAAAAGAAAAAAATGGAGTACTCTAACTAACCTCTCCAGCCTCTCAATTGTCTTGGAAACAAAAGGGCATAAGAAATTGGAATTGAATATTTTTCTTTTTCGCAAATAACTTTTAATTATACATATAAATTTACGTTAATATATAGTAAATGTAAAATCCAATTATGAAGTTGATAACTTGAAGTTTAAATTGAATCATTATAAAAAATTATGCAAAATATCCTCGCACAAAAGGTTTTTAAATAAGGTATACATGTCTAAAATAATCAAATTTAATCTAGACATACAATAACTCTCAATTATTATATACTATGTGACATAAAATTAGATTTATTAAATATTATCAATTAAACCTCACAATTTTGTGTACAATATAATTACATGATACAAATAATATATCAGAAAAATAATTAAAATACAACATGAAAAATAACATAAATACGACACAAATGCACAAACGCGTCAAAATCTAGATAAAATGTATTATTAACGTGTCAAACTAAGATAAATATTTGATATCTTGTATATAGTTGTGATATGAAAAATAACATAAACACGAACACAAGGACACATTACACAAAACTGAAAATTATTTGAATAGTATCAATTAAATCTGGCAATATCAAACAGAAAATGATTATACGACACAAAGTCAACATAAGAAAAATAATTATAATACAACAAAAATATACAAACGTGTTAAAATTTATATAAATATATCATATATTGAATACGATTATAACATAAAAATAATACGAATACGAACACAATACAAATGCATATATTTTTTAATAAAATAATTAAAATCAAATAAATAATTCATGAAAATAAATAACATGATAACGTTGATTTAACTAAAGGACTCTTTTAATCCCAAATCTCTAAATGCATTGTTGATGATGGATTTAGAAGGGATTGACTAGCATATGCAGCATAGAATCTACAAAGACAAAAGAGATCAGAAGATTGTCAAAATTGATCTCTCGGGATACACTTTAATACCTAATTCAATAAAAGCTTTAAAGAGGAAAAGGTTTAGAGATTTGAGTCTAAAGTTTTTAATAGAATACTTTACCTTATATACTTTACTTGTGTGGCCTAGAGTAGACTTACTTTTAAATAGCTTTTCCGACTTAGTAATTGATCTAGGCCCATGATGGGCATAGGCCCTTGTAGATGGGAATAACAATTGCCCTTAGGGCTGAATAGTTATAAAGTGACCATACATGATCCTTACTTTACTTTACTACAGGTGAGTATATCTTATTTTGACGAGTTATTGTTAACATGGCATGCAGACATATATATCCATTCTCTTTATTTTTTTTGGCAAGTGGGAATGTGGTCGCCCAAATGGATTGTCAAATTTTTGAATTTTGAATTGCCAATGTGATATGAGTGAATCACGTGCCATACAGATGTTTTACAGCTGTAGTAACAGCGGTTGGATGCATGACACATGTTCTAATCGCGTGGCTCGAGGCATTCTATTTAAGAGGCCTTGATACAAAAGGTTTTTTCCATACATTTTTTTTTTCAAAAATATCAAGTATCTTTGATTTTCCTATGGATTGATTTCATTGTTCTTTCCTCATTCCTTGTTAAGAATTCTTGCATTTTAGCATTGATTCTTTGATTGCTCTGGGATTTCACTTTGTTTTTTACTTATCTTGCTTGATTAGTTAATCGGAGTAATAATGCTCTTTAGTAAATTACGGAAGGATGTTTCAATTCTTCATTGTGTTCGCAAGGCATCATCTTCATTTTTCAATTGTTTTGGTAAGGTTTCATACTCTTGTTCTATTTAATCCGATAACGTTGCTTGTTTTAGATTTTATTTGTATTGGATTGAATGGTTGCATGCAAACCTCGCATGTTTAGGCATTTTTGCCTAAACTAACCATCAAACATTAACAGCATGTTTGGTTCACTTGAATAGTTATTCCATTATAAAATTATTTGGCATGCTACAGTGACACAACTGTTTGATTCGTGGAATGGCCGATGCTAATCTTATTCTTAAAACTCCCACAAGAGTCATTTCACACTTATCCTAATAGCTATTCTAGCCTTAGATGTAATACAAATTGCTTTAAAAGATTCAAATCCTTTTTGTTGAGGATTCGACTCCCATAATATTACATTCTATTAAACCAAACTACTACTATAACTATTTCATTCCAGCTTTATTTCATTCCACAGAATAGCCACTCTATTACAATTTTATTTAATTCTAGTGAATCAAACGTACTGTAATTTATGACAAAGATTAGTTATCCTAAAACTAACCAATATATTTTGCTCATCTACTTTTATGCCATATTGTTGCGTGACTTCAAGACATAAGAGTCTTTTTTGAATAGTTGTTTAGCTAACAATAACTTTTTATAAAGATATGACAAAATTATAGAGACTTATTTCATTTTATCGTCAATGAAAGTTTTAAAATTTACAAACATAGATAATTTACCACAAAGCTTACTTGTCCTAAAACTAACCTATAAATTTTTCTTGTTGTAACTTCAAAACATAAAAATCTTTTTTGGATAGTTACTTAAGTTATAATAACCTTCTATAAATATATGAAGCAATCATAAAAAATTATTTCATTTTATCACTAATGAAAATATAAACGGAAATAATTTATCATAAACCTTAATGTTTTAAAACTAACTCATAAAGGCGTAAGAGTCTTCTATGTACAATTGCTTAGGTGACAACAACTTTTTATAAATATATATATTGCTATAAATGTATGATGAAAATATGAAAATTATTTCATTTTATCATAAATAAAATTTTAAAATTTATAAAGGAGATAATTTATCACAAAGTTTAGTTATCCTGAAACCAACCCATAGATTTTATATATCTTGACAGACATAAGAGTCTTTTTTGGATAGTTTCATAGGTGACAACAACTTTCTATAAATGTATGAAACAATTATAGAAAATTATTTCATTTTATCACCAATGAAAATTTTAAAATTTGTAAACGGAGATTATTTATCACAAAACTTAGTTGTCCTAAAACTAGCCAATTAAAGATATGAGTCTTTTTTGGACAGTTACTCAGCTGATAGCAATTTTCTATAAATATATAACATAATTATGGAAAATTATTTAATTTTATTATCAAAGCTTAGCTGTTTTAAAACTAACCCATAAATTTTACTCATCATGACTTCAAGCATAAAATTCTTTTTTAGGATAGTTGCTTAGGCGATAATAACTTTCTATAAATGTATGATACAGTTATAGAATATTATTTCATTTTATCATCGAAGAAAATTTTAAAATTTATAAAAAGTTATCCAAAAACTTACCTACAAAATGCATAAGAGTCCTTTAAGGACAGTTACTTAGGTGAAAATAATTATTTATAAATATATGATGCAAGTATGGAAAATTATTTAATTTCATCATTAATAAAAATTTTAAAAATATAAAAATAGATAATTTATCACCAAGCTTAGTTGTCCTTAAACCAACCTATAAATTTTACTCATTGTGACTTCAAGACATAAGAGTATTTTTGGATAATTATTTAAATGACAACAACTTTGCATAATTGTATAATACACTTTTGAAAAATTATTTTATTTTATCATCAATGAAAATTTTAAATTTTATAAACGAAGATAAAATAATCTATAATTTAATATATATTCAAAAATGAAATATGAGATAATTTTTTAACTTTGTTTTAAAATTAAAAAATTTCATTGATAATAAGATGGCCTGCGCATAAATTAATTAAGTCCCGATTCATTATTGCTAATTGAGTTAACTCTCGATTCATTATCTTCATCATCATCATCATCATATTTTTGATATTTCAATCCAATGACTTAGTAAAAATTAATATTAAATAGTTAAAAAAAAAGGAGATTACTCACGTTACTGCTTTTATTAAAAATTAAAGAATTTTACCCAAAAAATTATTAACCAACTTAAAATTTTTTTAAAAAATAAAATCCCCAAAGAAAAAAGACTGATTTTTGAAATTTTGCAAAAAGAAAAAAAAACTATGGTTGAGGGAGATATTTTCCAATTTTTTGGATGAAAATATGATATTTCAGAAAGATCTGGGGGCGTTTTGCTATATTTCCTGAAACATCAAAAAAAAAAAAAAACCCCTGTTTAAAAATCCGAATTGAATTTTCACGCACTGTCACTGGCCTCGATGCTCTGTTTGGTCACTTTGAAAAGAGAGGCAAGTAAAAAGCTCAACTCGCACAGCAATGTTTCCGTCCGGCCATCAGGTGGGTTCACTCACATTCTATTCTTTCTCAATCACTCTAACACTCCGTTTGGTCGCTCAGAAAACATTCCACTGCAGGGGAAGAAAGAAAATTGAGTTTTATTTTCTTTCGGGAATTTTAATGCGCAAAGTTCTCGCTTTTACTACTTCAAAACGCGGAAGTTCTTTTATTCATTCTTTTCCTTTCCCCGATTATTTGTGTTGGATCAAACATGCGCTTGATAATCAATGTCCGTCATGCATGCATCTGTTTCCTTTGTTTATACTTGTTTACTGCTTCAATTTCGGAGTCAGCCACTTCAAAAAGGAGAAGGAAAAAAAAAAGTAGCAGCTTTTTTACCTTTTTTTTTTTGGAAGGAAAATTTAGAAAAGATTCTCTACATTTCCTTGCAGGAGATTTTCTTTTGTTGGGAATATTGGCTGATTTTATGAATTGGGTTAATAGTTGCATTTATTGGTGAAATTTTAAGTTGGAGTACCCTTTGCCCTTCACTTGGACGCTTAATAACGTTATTTTAGTTGTTTTTATCACTAAGAAATTTTTCGGAATACAAGATAACTCGTAATCAGCAAGTGCATTGCAAATTCACAATACATTTTCGTGCTGAAGTAAAAGATCTTTGGGTTTAGAGTGTTTTTTTTTTTTAATGTTAAAGCCTAAGTTGTTTTTGGAGATTTGAGTATCCAGTGTTTATGCTGTCAAAAATATATGTTCAGAGGCAAACTAATAAGTAAATACTCTCACTCTTTTGCAGTCTTCAGATCAACTGAGGCTTGTAACTGTTGTTGAGACCACAACTATAATACAAGCGAATCAAGTAGCCCCTTTCGTTGCCGGGGATGAAATGGGGGATGAAATGCGAAACCGAGGACTTTCAGAAGTCAAATCCATCGTTCAGGCTCCCGAGGTTGTTCTGGTTTTGAACTTTCCTACAGTGCTTCACGAGGGACTAAAACAACATTGATCTATTCCCATATGGTTCCTTTTGACATAGATTTCATAGAAAGATGCAAACATTCCTTGTTTGTTTCGGATTTTTTTTTGTGTCTTTGTGTGTCTTTTTTTTTAAGGTAAGTTTTGATATCGGACGATCTATGCAGAAACTTCAGGATGATCTAAAAAAGTTGGGGACGAAAATAAAGTGGCATGAGGATACCATAAGACTGCTAAAGGCTGAGAAGAACAAACTAGATGATTCTATACTCGATATGCAAGGTATACTTCCTTTTTCTGATTGCATGCGTGATCGTAGATTATGTTTTGCAATTCAGCAATGGTATTAAAGATGCTGAAATATTTGGGCAGGCTGCTATCAATGGCAATCAGATTGAGTTAACGTACAATTCTTATAAGACAATAAATTAACCCACTTTTTCGTTAGATTTTGTGTATCAGGGTTTTACATCCAGCTATATTACGATATACTATGTCATTTGTGCTTAATTGCCTAGATCTGGTTCTTCCTACACTCTGCCCATAACTCCATGTATTAATATTGCTCATACTTGGATGTTACTGATAAAATTTTATTGAAGTTATTAACTCAGAATTAGGTGCAAATAAAGTAGGCTGCTAGATTAGTTTTTTTTATTGGGATGATTTTGGGTTACATTAACCTGTTTTACACTTTCAACACATGTTGACACAACAGGGATTCAGATGTGGAATATGTGTTTGGTATGGCACTGGTTATTCAGACTTGGCTTTCTTGAACAGCGTTGTTAGGGTGTGCACCGAGGCATTGTGCCTTAGCACTAAACAACAAAAGCACCTCAAAACCTTTCAGCGAGGTGCAGTTGATGAGGCGCACAACTGGTGCATCTAGGTGCACCTTTTTTGTAAGGTGATAGGTGCGAAAAAAAGCGCGCCAGTTTGAAGTTTTCTTTAATTTTTTCATTAACTGTACTTTTACTCGCTGGAAAGGGGATAACATCAAGCTTCCTTCTTCTTAATATTTGAGTGTTCAATGTTAGACATGAGACCATAAGGAAACATGCATATTGGCCAACAAAAGTGAAAGAAAATTTTGCATGTTTTGTAAAATAAACTAGACTCCTTAGAATTTATTATCATATTATATATCTTAAGCTTATTTTATATATACTTGGCACAAATAAAAAAACACACACATTACACATTGTGCCTTACTTCACTATTGTGAGCTTTTCGTTTTTTTTTTTTTTTTTCATTTTTTTTTCCTTTGTATCTCTTGTTGTTGACTCTTGATAACCATATGTTCTTGTATATTTATTTTCCATATCTCTTGCTACCAATTGAACTTTGCTCAGTTATGCTTGGCAAGTATCACTCTTCTAGTGCGCCTGAGATTGAAAACAAGGACCATTCCCACCTTCAAAGTGAGGAGGAAACAACTGAACAGATTCTTCGACATGAAAAGTCAGCTGCAGGAGTTCTGTGTCAGCTGAAAACTCGTCATGGCACTCAGACTTCTCGTCTGACCGTGACCAAGGATGTACTGGGTGCTGTCGCTACACTTGGCAAAGTGGATGATGAAAATCTTAGTAGGTCTGTTAGAATGTCTTTATTATTTTCTTTATCTTTCTGCATAATATCTGGCAGCATTTAATTTATTATTCATCTATTGTTTGGAATAATTTGGATGATTTTGCATAAGAAATTTATGCCTGCATTTATTTTTCCCCTTCTTTCTATTGCCCATGCCTCAGGGCAAATTTGCTGAACGGGTCTTTATGTCTTGTGTTTTTGAGCAGTGATGGGTGAGTGCATTTGCTGCATTATAATGTATGGAATTTCTAGTTAATTAAATTACTGACGGCGCATCTTGATTGAGGGATTTAGGACAGCTGTTAATGACGATTTGTAGATGATGTCTGGCTTTATATTTCCTTATTTAAATATAGGCTTTTATCGGAGTACCTAGGAGTGGAAACTATGCTGGCAATTGTTTGTAAAACTTATGAAGGTGTTAAGGCTTTGGAAACATACAATCAGGATGGCTGCATAGATAAAACTTCTGGTCTGCAAGGGCTTGGTGCTTCTATTGGGAGGTCATTAGATGGCCGATTTAATGTAATTTGTCTTGAAAATTCAAGGTATTGGTCTCTTATATTTGTTACTGATTACAATCTGGTTTATGAAGGACATGTAATAATCATTTTATTTTCGTTTCTCCCCTTCTCTTCCAGACCTTATGCTGGTGATTTTGTAGCTGATGACCCCCAGAGGAAGCTTGATCTTTTAAAGCCAAGATTACCAAATGGGGAGTGTCCTCCCGGTTTTCTCGGTTTTGCAGTGAATATGATCCATTTGGACAGCTCAAACTTATCTTATGTTACCGCCAGTGGCGAAGGCCTGAGAGAGACTTTATTTTACACTCTGTTTTCTCATCTTCAAGTGTACCGAACAAAGGCAGAGATGTTTCATGCTTTCCCTTGTATAACTGAAGGAGCAGTCTCTCTGGATGGCGGGATGATCAGAGGCCGCGGTTTATTTGACCTGGGCAGTCGGTAAGAAGCTCTGTTGGCAAATGCCAGATTTCATTTTGAAGAAAAAGAAGAATATAACACATCAATTCTTTTATACTTTTCTCTTTCAAAATTCATCAATTTGGGAATAAATCAACAGTTTTCTTATGATACATATTTGTTTAGATGTAAGAAGATTCAAGTATTATGAAATAACTTATTCTAAAACAGTACATATTTTCCATATTTTTCAAGTATATTTTAAAGCGGGAAGTTGAACGTTAGAAAAATTGCAAACCATTTTACTTGCAGCCCATAAGGCATTATACTTGTTATTTATTTTTATTAACCAATTAAAACTCTATGTTTTTGCTTTTGTAGATTGACTTTTTCTTGATAAATAACAATGTTGCATCTTTGATCTGACTCTGTCTGATATTAGGGAAGAGGTAGATGTAAGATTCCCAAAGCCCTCTGCAACATCCTATCTGCCGCAAAACTACATTGAAACCGAGAAGCAGATGAAAGTGATGAGATGGGAAAAAGAAAAGCTAGAAGAGGATATGATGAGAGAACTTTTATTGCTTAGTAAATTGAAGTCCGATTTCGAAAGAAAGAAGAAAGACTTAGAGTTTCTTGCTCAAAGCTCGTTGCATGCAACTCAGGTAATCTGAAGCATACTTTGAACTGAAATGATATTTATTTTCCCCATTTCATTTATTTTCTTCCTTTGCGGATTGCAGTACCTGTTAAAAATTTTCTTATAAATAACATCACTCTTATGGCAGCCATCAATTTCTGGCAGCAAGTGATAGGACTGCGTTGACTCCAAGGTGACAGCGACAACTAGGTTTAGCTAGCAGATTGAAAAAGAGTTAATAAGCGTTTGAACACTAAACCTCAGCTTCTTAAACCATAATCATTTTATTTTATTTTTGCCTTGGTGATGGTCAGAATAATAACTTGAGCAAAGGCCAAAGCATATATGCTTTTCCTTTGAGACTTGTTTTTTTCCCTGATAAGTTCCTCGTGTTGAAAATGGGGACTGGTTATTTCTCAAATGTAGACACAGACACCTAGGGCTGTTCACTATTCGGTTAAAACTGAATTAACCTACTGAACCAAATTTTCTCGGTTAATAGTCGGCCACCAATCGGTTCTTGAAAAAGGTTTTTGAAGAATTTCGATTATAGGGTATTTCATTTAAGCGAAATTAACCGAATTAAGTATATTGCCTAACCATTTTATGCTTTCTTCTTACTTGTTTTAGTATGTTCGAATTTGATATTTGAATATTATTACATCTTTGTGGATTCTGGTTGGATTTATTCTTATGGATGGGTTGGAGTATAAGTGCTTGTTTTGGTATGTCGGTTGCATATATAGAATTATGTATTAAAAAAAATGTCGTCAACTAAATTTTGTTCGGTTAATTCGAACCCATCAAGTTAACCGAAATTATTTCGGTTTGATTAATTCACCTTTCTTTCAAATTAATTTGGTTAATGGTTAAAAGAATATGAAAATAAAAAATTATTCAGTTAATGGTAGTTTAGTTTAGTTATTAACTGAACCGATACGGTCAAAAAAAAATTGAATTAATCAAGTTTGCTCAATAAACTCGATTAGGTTGATTTACTTAGTAAAAATGAATTAAATTCTTATTCTTGATTTAAAATTCGATTATATGTATTTAAATTCAAATTAAAAATTTTAAATATTAATTAAAATAAAATTATCTATTAAAAATTAAAAAACATTATTTTTTTAAAATTTATGTGTTCGAAGTTAAATAATATCGATGAATTTTTGTATTGACAAAATAATAGGAAAAAGATTTCCAATTAAATTGCAAAACTCTGAGCTACAAGCATTTTATTATTTAATCATTACATGTGAAATCCTCCAGATTCAATTTGGTGCTAATTAGCCATGAAGCCACTGTTTCTTTATACAACCTCTATGTCTAACTCAGAGGTGAGGTAGATTTATGTGAACATTGCAATTAAAAAAAAGAAATTATACAACCTCTGTTTTTAGACTAAGATTTTTATAATAATTAATAAATAGTTATGAATCAAATATCAATCAAAAAAATATTTTTATATGAAAATATATTAGAAAGCCAACCTCTGCATCATGAAGGTGTATTCTCACTATATTTTAATTATTAACTCTTTAATCATTTGAATGGTATTTTTGGTATTTAGATTCTAAAATATAACTATCTATACAATATTATATTTAGCTTTTTCTAAAGAAAAAAAGTAAATATGAATGATTTAAATATTTTAAATTTAATAATTTAAATAATAATTAGATATTTGGTAACCTTTATATTTTCATCTTTTTTTTTTAAATAAATATGAATGATTTAGATATTTTAAATTTAATAATTTAAATAATAATTAGATATTTCTATTAACCTTTTATATTGCTGGTTTGAATTTTCCTTTTTCACATCCGATTTTATTAATTATATATGTATATATAGATAGACACAGACACACACATATATATATATTCAAGTCTTAATAAATGCTGAAAATCTTGGGAATACATGCAACATATCCCGTGCTGATCAGTCTTCTTTCCCAGTCCCACCACCTTTCTAATTTCCTATTTCTTCTTCCCTAAATATCTTTCTTCCTCTATTTTTGATTTTTTTTCCTTTTTCTAATTTCATTATCTTTTATAATTTTTTACATTTCCTTAAATTTATCAAATTGAGTGATATAATAATAATAAAAAAAAAAGCATAAATATGCATATAAAATGCAAGAACCATACAAATAGTATTAAATTGCACTTGATAGACAAATAATTTTTGTATTTTGCATTGATGCTTATTGTAAAAAGTAAGAATGCTATATCATGATATATTATTTTGGTATCATTTAAAACAATGCTCAAATTTTATGTACAAATAAATTGACCATGTTGTTAGTTTACCAATGTTTTAAAACTTTTTCTATTACTACAACTAGAAAAAAATAAATAAATTAAGGTGGATCATATAAAATTTAGTGACCTAACAATCCCTCCATATTTTAATTTCCTACACCTTTTATAAACCATCATATATGTCAATTTTTATTTTAATAACTTCTTTTTAAATGAGAATAAGAATTATAATATTTAGTATATTTTTATTAATGAAATCAGTATTAAGTGTTTGTGTATGGATGTAAAGCAAGACTTAATTTTCATTTTTAATATTAAATTAATAATAAATTTTAACATTAAATTAAAATTTTTGAAATTAAAAAATATTAAAAAGTTGGCCCCGCATAGCGGGGTATATTGTTAGGTTATAGTAAAACTATATCATATCTTTTTTAAAAAAATTAATTTTTTATTTTTCAAATTAATTAAATTATGTATCCTTTTATCTCGATTTATAAAATTTAAAATTTGCATTGACGATAAAATAAATAAATTTTTAATAATTGTGTCATGCATTTGTAAAGAGACTCTTTATACCATGAAGTCACTTGACAATACCATACAAAAATAAATGTATTGGTTAATTAAATTTATGGGTTAATTAAATTACGGACAACTAGCTTGTAAATTTTGCTTATAGATACTTTTACATTTTTGTCATATTGTCATGTGACTTCAAAATATGATAGTCTTTTTTCTGGACAAGTATTTAAGTGGTAATAACTTTCTATAAATTTATGATGTAATTATAAAAAATTATTTCATTTTATTATCTATTAAAATTTTAAATTTTATAAACGGAGATAAATTGATTTATAATTTAATTAAATTTAAAATTAAAAAAATTAATTTGCCATACCAAATCTAATTTTTTATTTTTAAAATTCATTAAATTATGAATCACTTTATCTCTGTTTATAGAAAATCAAAATTTTCATTAATAATAAATGAAATAATTTTTCATAATTACATCATACATTTATAAAAAGTAACTACCCTACAAAAAAACTGCTTATTGAAAATTATTGTAACCTAAAAAACTATCCTATAAAAACTCCTTTATGTTTTGAAATCACGTGACAATACAACACAAAGGTAAAAGTATTAGTTAATTAAATTACGAACAACTAACTTATAAATTTTGCTTATGTATTGTCACGTGACTTCAAGACATAAATTTTCTTTTTTGGATAATTATTTAGGTGACAATAACTTTCTATGGATGTATGATGTAATTATAAAAAATTATTTAATTTTATTATCAGTGAAAATTTTCAATTTTATCAATGGAAATAAAGTGATTCGTAATTTAATTAAATTTAAAAATAAAAATAATTTAAAAAATGAGATTTGAGATTTTTTTTAACTTTATTTATCAAATTAAAAAATTTCATTAATAGTATGATGACATATGCATAAATTAATTGAGTATAATTCATTATTTTTAATTGAGTTAATTCCCGATTCATCATCATTATTATTATTATTATTATTATTATTATTATTGTATTTTCAACAGTTCAGACCAATTACTAGTGCGAAAATTAATATTTAACAGCTAAAGAGGTTTAAGAGTACTCACATTACAGGGTTTTATCAAAAATTAAAGATTTTATACCCCCAAAATTTATCAAGCACAACTTAAAATTAAATACCGTTAATTAAAAAAAAAAAGAATCCCAAAAGAAAAAATAGAGCGGTTTTCGAAAATTTGCAGGAAAGGACTGTGGGTAAAAGAAATATTTTCCAGTTTTTTGGGTGGTAATATGATATTTCATAAAGATTTGGGGAAGTTGGTTATATTTTATGAAAAAAAATATTTTATATATATATATATATATATATATATATATATATATAACCCATTTTAAATTCTAAATCAAAGTTTCACCCTCACTCTCACTGTCACTGCTCTCTATCACTCAACACTCTGCTTGGTCACTTAGAAAGGAAGCCAGCAAAAGCTCAATTCAGCAATGTTTTCGTCCGACAACCAGGTAGGTTCACTCACTCTCGATTATTTCTCTATCACTCTAACACTCCGTTTGGTCACTCAGAAAATATCCCCGAAAGGGGAAGAAAATTGAGTTTTATTTTCTTTTGGGAATTTCTTGCACAAGTTCTCGCTTTGACTACTTAAAAACGCGAAGTTCTTTTATTTATTCTTTTTTTTTCCCGATTATATGCGTTGGATCAAACGTGCGCTTGATGATCAACGTCTGTCATGCATGCATGTTTTTCCCTTGTTTATACTTATTTACAGCTTCAATTTGAGAGTAAGGCACTTCAAAAAGGAAAAACAAAGATTTCTTTATTTTTCCGAAGGAAAATTTAGAAAAGATTTCTCTAAATTTCCTGGTAGCTGATTTTCTTTTGTTAGGAAGATTTGCTGATTTCTTGAATTTTAAATTGGATTACGTGAATATGACATAATTAAAGTACTAAATAATAGACTCGACGTAAATATTTATCTTAAAAGTTACATAAAATAAGTTATTATTGTACCAAAATCATATAAATTATAAAATATTTTAAACGTGATTATGATATCACAATATATGCGAATATAATATGAATATATGAATTTTCAAATTAAGTTGGAGTACCCTTTTGCTTTCACTTGGACGCTTAATAACGTTATTTTGGTTGTTTTTTGGGATACAAGATAACTCGTAATCAGCAGTGCATTGCAATACATTTTCGTGCTAAAGTCAAAGATTTTTGAGTTTGGTTATATATATATATATGTATGTTAAAGCCTAAGTTGTTTTTGAGTTTTGAGTTTTTTATGCTCCCAAAAATATATGTTCAGAGGCAAAGTAATTAATAATTACTCTTACTCTTCGCAGTCTTCAGATGAACCGAGGCTCGTAACTGTCGTTGAGACCATAATACAAGTGCATCAGAATGTAGCCCCTTCCATTGCTGGGGATGAAATGCGGAATGGAGGACTTTCAGAAGTCAAATCCATCATTCAGGATCCTGAGGTTGTTTTGGTTTTGAATTTTCTTACATTTTTTCACTAGGGACTAAAACGACGTTAGTCTATTCCCATATGGTTCCTTTTTTAATATTAGATTTCATAGAAAGATGCAAACATCCCTTGTTTTTTTCGGAATTTTTTTTGTGTGCTTGTGCGTCCTTTTTTTTAAGGTAAGTTTTGATATCGGGTGATCTATTCAGAAACTCCAAGATGATCTAAAAAAGTTGGGGACGAAAATCAAGCAGTATGAGGATACCATAAGACTTCTAAAGGCTGAGAAGAGCAAACTAGATGATTCTATACTTGATATGCGAGGTACACTTCCTTTTTTCTGAATTCACGCATGATTGTAAATTACATTTTGCAATTCAGGAAAGGAATTACAGATGCCGAAATATTTGGACAGGCTGCTATCAATGGCAATCGGATTGAGTTAATGTACACTTCTTGCATGCGAAGAAATTAACTCACTTTTTTGTTAGATTTAGTGTATCAGATTTTTACATCCAGCTATATTACAACATACCATGTTGCTTGTGCTTAATTCCCTAGATCTGGTTCTTCCTAGAACTCCATATATTAATATTGCTCATATTTGGATGCTAGTGATAACGTTTTAATGAAGTTATTAACTTAGAATTAGGTGCAAATAAGGTAGCCTGCTAGTATTAGTTATTTTTGGACAAAATGATTTCGAGTTATAATAACCTATTTTACACATTCAACACGTGTCAACACGACATGGATTCAGAAGTCGAATATGTGTTTGATATGGAACTGGTTATTTAGACTTGGCTTTCTTGAATAGCATTGTTAAGGTATGCGTCTAGGCGTTGTTCCTTAGCAACAAAGAACAAAAGCGCCTCAAACCCTTTTAGCAAGGTGCATTTGATGAGGTGCAGGCCTGTTGCATCCAGGTGCGCTTTTTTCTGAACTGACGGCACAAAAAAAGCGCACCTAATTGAAGTTTACTTTAATTTTTTTCATTAACTGTACTTTTACTTATAGGAAAGGAGATAGCATCAAACTCCCTACTTCTCAATATTAGAGGATTCAAAATTAGACATGAGACCATAAGGAAACATGCATATTGGCCAAAAAATGAAAAAGAAAATTTTGCATGTTTTGTAAGATAAACTAGACCACTCTTTAGAGTTTATTATCATATTATATATCTTAAGCTTATTTTATATATACCTTGCACAGACACAAAAACACACACATTACATATTGTGCCTTACTTCACGATATTAGGCTTCTAGCGCCTAGAGTGCGCCTTGCACCTTTGACAATGCTGTTCTTGGAAGTAGTTGGAAAAGAAAAAAAAACAATCCACAAATTGAACCAGGAAAGATAACCTCATATTGAAAGAAGGCATGAGAGGAAGCATAAGATGAAGCATTCTAGGAACTTAGAGAGGAAAAAGGATCAAGAAAAAGAGGGAAGAAAAAATAGATAATAATGAATGAAACTGTTATAGAGAAGAGAGGGAAGAATCATATTTTGGGGGGTAAAGGGAAGAAAGATTCAGAGGCAAGAAACAGATTATAGATAGACATATGACAAATAAGTGCACATGGTTGGCTTTTGCCTTTTAATTAGCTTTGGATTTCTATTAGAAACGGAAAAACACAATTCAAGCCGACATAGCATTGTTATTATGTCATTGTAAGCCCATTAGAGAATGAAAGAAAAAGAAGAGATGAGCTTAAGGTTCATTTGGACAAGATAAAGTCAATTTCCATTTTACTTTTCTCATACTAGTCCCCTATGAACAAAAGGTCTCGATTGAGTCAAATCGATTTTTCAAATTTTCTAACTTATACTACTAGCATTATTATATTCCCTTCAAAATTTTAGAAGGATCCTCATATCCATACATAATTTTGAGACGCTTTGTTGTCAAATCTGCAAATATTCTAGTGAAAGACGAGTTTGACACATGGATAAATACCTGTATTGGAGATTCGTTTCCAAGACCACGTAACATATATATTGACTCTTGATAACCATATCTTGTTGTCTATTTATTTTCCATATCTCTTGCTATCAATTGAATTTTTTTTTTCAGTTATGCTTGGCAAGTATCACTCTTCTAGTGCACCTGAGATTGAAAACAAGGACCATTCCCGTCATCAAAGTGAGGACAAAACAACTGAACAGATTCTTCGGCATGAAAAGTCAGCAGCAGGAATTCTGTGTCAGCTGAAAACTCGTCATGGAACTCAGACTTCTCATCTGCCTTTGGCAAAGGATGTATTGGGTGTTGTCGCTACACTTGGCAAAGTAGATGATGAAAATCTTAGTAGGTCTGTTTGAATTGTCTTTACTATTTTTCTTTATCTTTCTGCATAATGCCTAGCAACATTTAATTTATTATTCATCTATTGTTTGGAATATTTTGGAGTTTTTGCATAAGAAATTTATGCCTTTGTCCTTCCCCTTCTTTTTATTGCCTGTGCCTAGGGGCCAATTTGGGGGGAGGGGATTTGAATTAAAGCTTATGTCTTGTGTTTTTGAACGGTGATGGGTGAGTGCATTTGCTGCATTCTAACGTATGGAATTTCTAGTAATACTGCAACCTGTTTATTAATTAAATTACCAATGGCGCATATTGATTGAGGGATTTAGGACAGATGTTAATGATTATATGTGGTTGATGTCTGGCTCTATATTTCCTTTTTTAAATGTAGGCTTTTATCAGAGTACCTAGGAGTGGAGACTATGCTGGCAATTGTTTGTAAAACTTATGAAGGTGTTAAGGCATTCGAAACATACAACGAGGATGGCTGCATAGATAAAACTTCTGGTCTGCAAGGGCTTGGTGCTTCTATTGGGAGGTCATTAGATAGCCGATTTCGTGTAATTTGTCTTGAAAATTCAAGGTATCTGTCTCGTATATTTGTTTCTGATTACGATCTGGTTTATGGATGACGTGTAATAACCATTTTATTTTCCTTTGTCCCTTTCTCCTGCAGACCTTATGCTGGTGATTTCATACCCAATGACCTCCAGAGGAAGCTTGATCTTTTAAATCCAAGATTACCAAATGGGGAGTGTCCTCCCGGTTTTCTCGGCTTCGCTGTGAATATGATTCATGTGGACTGCTCAAACTTATCTTATGTCACCGCCAGTGGTGAGGGCCTGAGAGAGACTTTATTTTACAATCTGTTTTCTCATCTTCAAGTATACCGAACAAGGGCAGAGATGTTTGATGCTCTCCCTTTTATAACTGAAGGAGCAGTTTCTCTGGACGGCGGGATGATCAGAGGCTGCAGTTTATTTGCTTTAGGCAGTCGGTAAGAAGCTCTGTCTGGCAAGTGCCAGAGTTCATTTTCAAGAAAAGAAAAATATAACACATCACTTCACTTCACTTCTTTTATACTTTTCTCTTTCAATACTCATCAATTTAGGAACATATTCACAGTTTTCTTGTGATCATATGCGTTTAGATGTAATAAGATTGTTGAAATTCATAATGCATTAATAGTACTATTCTATTTCAAGTAATGTGAAATTACTTATTCTAAAACAGTACATATTTTCCATATTTCGCAAGTATGTTTTAAAGCGTGAAGTTGAACATCAGAAAAATTACGAACCATTTTACTCACAGCCCATAAGGCATTGGACTTGTTATTTATTTTTATTAACCATTTAAAACTCTATGTTTTTGCTTGTGGAGATTAACTTTTTCTTGATTAATAACATTGTTTGCATCTTTGTTCTGACTCTGTCTAATATTAGGGAAGAGGTTGATGTAAGATTCCCAAAACCCTCTACAACATCCGATCTGCCGCAAAACTACATTGAAACCGAGAAGCAGATCAAAGCTATGAGATGGGAAAAAGAAAAGCTAGAAGAGGATATGATGAGAGGACTTACATTGCTTAGTAAATTGAAGTTCGATTCCAAAAGAAAGAAGCAAGAGTTCGAGTTTCTTACTCAAAGCTCATCGCATGCAACTCAGGTAATCTGAAACATACTTTGAATTGAAATGATATTTATTTTCTTCCCTTGCGAATTGCAGTACCTGTTAAAAATTTTCTTATAAATAACATCACTCTTATGGCAGCCATCAGTTTCCGGCAGCAAGTGATAGGTCGAAGTCAACTCCAAGGTGACGGCGACAACTAAGTCTAGCCAGCAGATTGAAAAAGAGTGAATAAGCATTTGAACCCTAAAACTTAGCTTCTTAAACCATAATCATTTTATTTTTTCCCTTGGTGATGGCCAGAATAATAACTTGAGCAAAGGTCAAAGCATATATGCTTTTCCTTTGGGACCTTTTTTTTTTTGTTTTTCCCTTGGTAAGTTCCTTATGTTGAAATGAGGAATGTTTGTTTCTCAAATGCAGACACAGACACCGAGGGCTGTTCACTATTCGGTTAAAACTGAATTAGCCTACTGAACCGAATTTTTTAGGTTAATCGTTTGGCCACCGATTGGTTATCAAAAAAGGTTTTTGAAGAATTTCGGTTATAGGTTAATTCAGTTAAACAAAATTAACCGAATTAAGCATATGGCCAAACCATTTTATATTTTCTTCTTACTTGTTTTAGCATGTTTGAATTTGATATTTGAATATTATTACAGCTTTATAATGCATTGCTTTTGGATTTTGGTTGGATATATTACAATGGAAGGATTGGAGTATAATTACTTGTTTTCGTGTTCTGGTTGGGTATCTCTGCAATATAAAACTATGTTTGGTTTGAGGAGTTAAGTGACATTAAATATACTTAATTTAATTCCTTTTGAAAAAAAAAAAAGACTTATTGCCTTTTTTCTCTCTCTTTAAATAAACATAAATAATTTCTTTTATCAAAAAACTTATCTATTTTTTTTTCATTTACGTGCAGTTAGATTTTTTTTTTCATCTACATTTTTTTATATTTTATTTATTTTCATCCACTTTTGTGGGCGGGCTATAATCCGGTCTATAATTAAGTATTTAAAAAATGTTATGAAGAATATTTTGTTCGGTTAATTTGAACTGGTCAAGTTAACCGAAATTATTTCTGTTTGGTTAATCCAGCTATCTTTCACATTAATATGGTTAATGTTTAAAAGAAATAAAAAAACTAGGTTAATTCAGTTGACAGAAGTTCGATTCGATTATTAATTGAACTGGTTGTTTGAACACCTCTACTGACAGTCGACGGATCAAAGGAGCCATCGGTCCTTCAATATGGATTCCAGAAAAGTTAACTCCCAATGGTTTTTTCCCTTTTTTTTTTTTTCTCTTTTCTTTTCTGTTGATTATTCACTTTGGTCATCGTTACATTACATCTCTTAGCCTTTAAATGCTATGCCATCTTTTGGCTATTGTGCTTCTCCGGATAAACCCTTTTTTTTTTTTTGTCTTTTGAAGAGTAAATTCGTTCATTTTTTCTGTGTGCATCTTTTCTTTTTCACCATCATTTGTAAACGTTGGTTGGAAATACAGGTGCAAACTATAAGGAGCTCGGCTCAAGATTCTAAGTTTGGTCGAATTTTGTTTTAAAGTTCATTTAAGTCAGTTCAACTAAAAAAAATTAGATTAATCAAGTTCGCATAAGTAAACTCGATTAGTTTAGTTTACTTAGTAAAAATGAATTAAAATTTTTATGCTTAACTTGAAAATTGCTCACATGTGTTTGAGCATGAGTTCAAATTGATATTTTTTAATATTAATTCAAATAAAACTATATATTGAAAAAAATTCGATTAGGCTTGTATTACTTAAGTATTAAGATATTTAAACTCGGTTCACTTATAGCTCAAAATTTTTAAACTTAAATCAGACACTAATAAAATTAAAATCTAATTTTTTAAAATAAAATATGATTAACTTATAAGCACAAATATTTTGATTTATTCGTATTGTTCTCGTTTACACGTATTCTTCTCTCCCGAAATTAAAGCCCAAATGGGAAACGCCAATTTCATGTCTTCATTTTTCTGATTTGCTTCGGCCACTTTCCGATTTTCAGATAACTTGATTAAATGCAAACAGATTAAGGCTTCCCCTACAGCAAAATATATTTGGAAGCAACCTTCTTCAGACCTGGCAATGTCTCCCGTTTGTTTTCCTATGTAAATATAAATATAGAAAATAGTAAATGTGACGAATTTTAAATATAAAAATAATATATATTAAATTTTTTTATTAATTATATTAATTATATTTAAATATATTATCTCATACTTATTACAGAACTTTTATATTTATTAAATATATTAGTTATTATATTGGTATTATATTTTTATATTACGTTTCAAATTATAAAGTCTAGACATTTTTCTGCATAAAAGGAAAAAAAAGTGAGACATAACCAATTAGGTTTTGAGCCTTTTGGTCCAATTCTGTTCTGAACCCCGTTACTTTCCCCTAAAAATGAGTTGGGTCCATGACCTATCGTAATCCCTAATTTTAAATCGAAAATTTCCAGATCCTTTTCGTCTCTTCTGCTTGCATCAAAACCCTTAATTTCCTCAGTCTTCTTCGTCCGCTGGTCGTCGCTTCAATTGTAGAAGGCGTCTTCTTTTCGTCATCCATCGAATCCGTTCCGTAAGTCTTACCCTCAACCTTCAAAATCTTCTTCTATTTTTATTCAGTTTCATGGAACCCTTTTTATTTTAAATTTAATCAAATTTCTTCGATCCTAGAAAAAGAAAAGAAAAGAAAAGAATCATTTGCAATGGCTGGCAAAGCAGCGCAATCTGTAGTGAAGGCAATGGGGGAATACCAATACCCATGGCGTGAGAAATTGGCCAAGTATAAAGTCGAGCTATCGAAGGGAGTGTGGGGCTACTGGGAACTTGGAGCCTGGAAGCCGCTGGGCATCAGCGCCAGGCGTCGAGCAAGGCTTCGAAAGGAAGTTCTTATA
This sequence comes from Adansonia rubrostipa, assembly GCA_038381775.1. Lineage (NCBI taxonomy): Eukaryota > Viridiplantae > Streptophyta > Magnoliopsida > Malvales > Malvaceae > Adansonia > Adansonia rubrostipa. The sequence continues at coordinate 3,674,502 of JBBYHM010000013.1, forward strand.
GCAGGGCAAGATTGGCCGTTCGATCCAGAGAGGAAGGAGATGAGAACGAAGATGAAAGGCCACAAGTGTGATAGAATAGCTGCTGAGAAAAGGGAGAACACTGCCAATTTGATGATGAAAATGCCTGAGATGTTGCTTGCTTATAAGAAACGTAGGTGGGAGAAGAAAATGAAGGAAGAAGAGAAATCAAAAGAAAAATAAAATCTGAAAAAAAATGTTTAGATATATCTTTTGTTTTTTCTGGATTTTTCTTTTGAGGTGAAAATAAGAAAAAAAAATGTGTTAAGGCTTTGCAAATGCTAAATCTTGTGCTGGTGATGAATTCAATGTTGGGTTTTTTGTTTAAGATTAGTGTTATGTATTGGCTGAAATGTTGATACAGATCTTTCTATGGGATTGAGAGGATTTGAAGATATTAAAACTGAAAATTTTATTTTCCAAGCAATTAACTGTTCTTCCTTTTTTTTTTTTTTTTAAACCTGTTTCTCAGTATTACTCAACTGAAAATGTATATGAAAACTATTACTATTTCTTTTCCCAGAAAGGAAAATGCAAAACAACTACCATGAAGATCAAAGCTTTTCTTATATACGTATATATTCCCAATCTATTGAGACCTCCATTGTAAATCATGGAATCCTAATGTTAATTAGGAATTATTCTAATCCCAAGTAGATAGACAGAAATCGGAAACGCTGAGGGTAAGGAGTTGGAGCCTTCTTCATCCATGTTGACTCTGTGTATAACTGAAACCCAGAACTCCAAACATGCCACCATTTTCTGTTAATAAATTCAATCTCCTCGGAGAACAAAATATAAACTGCCAAAAAACAAAATATCTTATTTGAAGGTTCCACCGAGATTTGAACTCGGGTTACTGGATTCAGAGTCCAATGTCCTAACCGCTAGACCATGGAACCAATTGTTGAGAGTTAAACCATGGAACCGATTATTTATTGAGCGTCCTTAGGTTACATCTCTTCATATTATTATAAATCTATGATTGGATTATTACGTGAATATAATTAAAATTAACCATCCACTTAAAAAAACTATTATTTGTTACTTAAAAAAAGAATATAACCATTTTTTCTTAGACAAAATACTCATATTTTTTATGCATTATTTCTTTAAAAAAATAAATTAATGAAAAAATATTTCACCCGCGTACTAAGTGTGACAACTTCTAATTTAATATCATATTATTACTAAAATAATAATATCATCTCTACTGATATAAAAAGAGCAACGGAGTTGGTGTCCATCTTAAACACTAAAATGTCAACAAAAAACAATTTAAATCAGATTATAGACAAATAAAACTATATTAGAAAAGTAATTCACTAGCTTTTAATTTTAATAAGTTTTTTAAATAAAACAAAACTCATTCACCCTTAAATCGCTCAACCAATTAATAAAACTACCCATTTTTTCAAATATTTCAAAATTACCTATTTTTTTCCTCTCCAAAAAAATTTAAGAAAATTTTTTGTTACATAATTATATTCATAAAATTTTTTTGTTACTTAACCATATTCATTTTTTTTTTGTTAAATGAATAATAGATTACTTTTCATCCACTCGAAGATATATTATTTTTTTCTTTTCATTGAATCAATACTAAAATTAAAATAATAACTTGATAGTAGGTTATAACATGGATTATAACATTAAAAAATAATATAATTACATCATTAATATAATTATTTATTATAATAATTTATTTTTAAATTTTAAAACTTAAATTTCACATACACACACGTTTGCACTATATAAGTTAATTAATTTTAAAAATGCTTTAAAGGTGCATTCATTAACAAAATCTTTTTTATCTTCATGTTATTAAAATTAATGATTAAATTTAGTATTACAAGCTAAATAACTCAAACTCAATAAAAATATAACAAAATCAAATGAAATCATAAAATCAAAATTCAAATAAGAATAATTATATTTTAATATTTTACATAATATTTTTATTAAAAATTACCTATTTACTTCTTGCAAACCACAAGGTTTTTTTTTTTTAAAAAAAAACCACTCACTTAATAAAAATGTATTTTTCTTCATTTTTTTTAAAAAATATCAACTTAAAAAATTACATATTTCATATTTATTTTTTTTAAATATATAATTTTTTAAAAAAATATATGTTTACCCTCATAATAAACGCGTAAAATTGTAGTAATTATTAATTAACTAACTTCCTAAGAAAATGGTACAAAAAACCAGAAAAACATGATTTTGCAACACTTGAAATGGTAAAGGGAAAAAAAAAAAAACAGAAAAGACATCAGTTCAAACTGTTATTCTCACCGGTTACCAGGCATACGAAAATGGAAATACTTCTAGATTCTTCTTAATCCTAATGCCCGAAATTTTTTATCAGAGGAAAGTAGTAGATATCGATTCATTAGACGTAGGAAAATAAATGGAAATAGTTATGTTTATGTAATTATTATGTAACCACCAAAAAAGAAAAAAATAATAAAAAATAGCCAACGAAGAAAATAACCTCTTTTTTTTTTCCACATCGGTTATTATATCAATCGACAAAGCAAATCGGGTTCTTTGGAATCCATTTTCCGAATCTTTTCTCTCATCATCTCTTTCCTCTTCTGCTCTCTTTTTTTTCTTCTTCCTTTAATTTACAATACAAGAAAAAGTAAGAGAGAGAAAGGAAAAGAAAGAGGAAATTTTGAGAGAAGAAGAAGAAGAAGAAGAAGAGAATCAGGGTTAGAAATTATAAGAAAAAATTGGGTGGGGGTTTATACTTTTTTTTTTTTTTGTAAATTCCTTTGGAATTTTGGGTCTGTTTGTAAAAAACAATAGAATCTGAGATTTTGGGTTTGGTGGTGGTGGCGGTGCATGAATGGAGTTGGATAGTATTGATTGTGTGTCGTCCATAGATGGATTGGATGAGGATGAGATCCGTCACCATAATCTCCACCATCCACATCCACACACTCACCAAGGCAGCCACCATCAATTCTCATCGCCGAAGCCTTACAATGGCACCAATAATGCTAATAACGTCAACAATATCGTCGGTCCTACGGCGATCGCTCCGGCTACCAGCGTCCACGAATTGTTAGAATGTCCTGTTTGTACCAATTCTATGTACCCACCAATCCATCAGGTCTGTTTCTCAATTTCATCATTTCTTGTGTGCTGCAATTCGTGGGGTTTTCCCTTTTGTTGTTGTTTTTCTTGAATTTGATTGGTCGATTGGTTCGAGTTGATTTGATGTGCATCTGAATGGGATTTTATTTTCCTTTTGTTGATATGAAAGAAATTGATTTGAGATAGTTTCTGGGTTGGATTTAGATTTAATTTTTCTGAATCCCCTTTTTTTAATTACGGAAGGCATTATTTGTGTTATGGTTTCTTTTAAACTTTAACATAAATATGGACTTTTAACATATTGCTTTAGCAATACTGTGGTAGAAATTATAGTTCTTCATTAATGTTATGAATTTGTTATCAGATAGTTTGTAAAATTGAAATTTATTTATTCATAAAAAAAAAAAAAAGAAGAAGGAAATTTAACTTTGTATTTGATGCTTGGAAAGGAAAGATGAAGAAGTACTTATGATGCAACATTTGTAAATAAAAGATGGTTACTTGAACTGGATTTAGCCATTATAGGATTGATCTCGCTGCTAGTATACATAGTCAATTTGTAGAAGCAACAAATTTCTAGCTTATAATTACTGTGAGACAAAACATGTTTGATTGCATGTTTGAGTTTGATAGCGTTGATTCTTAGATATCAGAAGGTTAATTTCCCTTAAGAAGTACTTCATTGACAGTGTCGTGATCCAAATCCTAATGCACTTGATTCAAGTTTTCATGGGGAAACTTGGGGTAGTTTATTTTCCTGGGAAAATTGTTGTAGTATAAGTGTTTTTCTGTAAACTTCATCAAAATTGCAAGTTCCAATCGGAGGGGGTAATTGGTTACTTTTTCATATTGAGAATCCTTTCAAATTAGAAAAATTTTTGGATTGGTAACAGATTTGGAAGTTTGCTTGACAATTGTTTTTCTCTAACAAATAGAAATGTTGGAATAATTTGAGATGTTCGGTTTTTACTTGCTTTTATATAGGTGAAATGTTGTGCAGGAACTCGTGATCTCTAAATATTTGTTTGATTAGATCGCAAGGGTATATGTAACTAGCATAGGATAAATTGCTCGCTTTAACGCTACAGCTCTTTGCAGTGCCACAATGGACATACACTTTGTTCTACCTGTAAAACACGAGTACACAACCGGTGTCCCACATGTAGACAGGAACTCGGTGATATTAGATGTTTAGCTTTGGAGAAGGTGGCAGAGTCCCTTGAGTTGCCTTGCAAATACTACAATTTGGGATGCCCGGAAATATTTCCCTATTACAGCAAACTCAAACACGAGGCTGTTTGCAACTACAGACCATACAATTGCCCTTATGCTGGATCAGAGTGTTCTGTTGTTGGGGATATTCCTTTCCTGGTTGCCCATCTGAGGGATGACCACAAAGTGGACATGCATACTGGCTGCACGTTTAACCATCGTTATGTGAAATCCAACCCCCGTGAAGTTGAAAACGCTACCTGGATGCTAACGGTAAGTTCTATAATTTTTATATGGCATTTATTATTTTCCAAACTGGCCTGCTACTTTTTGAAACGATAATAGGAAGTGCCCCATTGTGTAGCCATGCCATCTTTTGATGAGTTATTTCAGGAGATGGCCAGATTCAAAGGGGCAAACATTGCAACAAGATGAAGAAGACTGCAGTACTTTCTGCCATGAAAAATAAAAAGAAACATTATTTTTCTCATAGAAACAGAAGATTCTAGTCTGTAATAATCTTCCTAATATGAGTATTAATCTGCTGGCTTGTCTGCTTTTGTCAGGTCTTCCATTGTTTTGGTCAATACTTCTGCCTTCACTTTGAAGCATTTCAGTTGGGCATGGCCCCTGTCTACATGGCATTTCTCCGTTTCATGGGTGATGAGATGGAGGCTAGGAACTATAGCTATAGCCTCGAGGTTGGAGGAAATGGCAGGAAGCTCATATGGGAAGGTACCCCACGCAGCATCCGTGATAGTCACCGGAAAGTCAGGGACAGCCATGATGGTCTAATTATCCAACGTAACATGGCGCTTTTCTTCTCCGGTGGGGATAGAAAGGAGCTAAAGCTGAGGGTTACAGGAAGGATATGGAAGGAACAACAAAACCCAGATGCTGGTGCATGCATACCGAACTTATGTAGTTGAGAGAACTGATTTTGTTTGACATTTTTTTTCTTGATTTGTTTTGAACGCTTTCCCTGTGTGTTCTACCTTCTGCAACCCTTTTCTGGTATGTTGTAATGTATGGCAGTTTTCAGAAGGCTTAGACAGTTTTCAGCTTGTATGGAATTGTGGAATAAGCATATTATCTTCCCTAAACCTTCTGTTTGCAATGATATGACCATTAACTGATGCTGGAATAGAGTATGGCTCTTTCATCCTGTCATTCTAGCTGTTTAAACTTGGTGATGTTTCAAGAATATGCCGGCTTGAAGTGTGTGTCACCCCAAGTTTTGGGCGTTCATTATTTAGTTTTAACCGAATTACTCTGACTGAGATAAAATTTGATTCGGTTAATTGGTTAAGAAAAAAATTTTTGTTTGGTTACCGATTAGAAATTTTAAAAATTTTCAGTTATCGGTTAATTTTGTTCGATTATCAAGATTAATCGAATTACTTGAAATAGTTGTAAAATATATGATATTTTTAATTTTATCATATATTTTAAGTTTTATATTGTTAAAATTGTTGAGTTAAAATAAATATACCTTCCACTTATATTTGAGATTTAAATATTTGTTAAGTGATTATACTTTTTTGAATTATAAAAAATTAAAAATTTTAAAAAATTTTAAAATTTAATTTTAACTTATTGATGTAGGACAAATAAATTTGGTTAATTTCTTTAATCGATCAAATTAATTGAAATAATTTCACTTCGGTTAATATGATTTTCTTTTGATTCAGTTAGTTTAATAGTTAAGAGATAAAAAATTCAATTAATTTGATTAATAGTTATTTAATTCGGTTATTAACCGAATTACTCAAATGAATACTTTGAATGTGAAGCGCCTTAAAAAGGTAGGTAAAGTATATTAATCTTACATTCAATAAAAAATAGAAAGTCGTTAAGTGTATAAACGGGTGTGTTGCACATTAAATCATACATGCTTTTTTAGAATAGAGTAATGTTTTTTCGTAATAAATGATATCAGAGTTAACCTTAACTGTTCGATCTCATGTTTAGTCTTTGCACGTGGGATAGACGGGAGTACGCAAAATATAAAGAAGCTTGTGACAAAGTGCTATGAGAATGAGTGAAAGAGAATATCACATCAAAATGTTACATAAAACAGTCTAAACCAAGCAATAAGCAAAATGATAGAGAGATTGGATTAGAAAGAATATCAAGCTAGAGGTAAAGTTTATTCATTCTAGCTAAACATTTTTTTGGGGGAAGAAATTAACAGTCCTGTATCATAAAAATGATCATGGAACAATCTATAAATCAAATAATAAAATCTACCAAAAAAAATCTACAGTAAAATGGTATAAAAGTTATATATTACAATGGTATAAAGAACACCATGATATAAAGTACTAATCTCTTGCTTAAATTTTAGGTGATAATTATGGTAGGATTGAATTACTTTGGCATTAAAGAATGATGCTTGAAAGGAGTAAATTAATCATCATTGTTTTTTTTTTTTTTTTTAATTATCATATATTCAGACATCAAATTAATGGATTGCACTGCAACAATTTGAATTACATACCGAAGTCAATCTCACAGAGAATATTTAACCAAAACATTTCCAAATTAATGACAAATTATCATCGTTTGCCATCACCAAAATTAGGAGCCTCGGAGGCCCCCAATCTGATATATGGTCTATATTTGGTACGGTGAACATGCTAGGTGTCACTTTCTTATTGGCCACCATGGAGTTATGGGCAGCCATTAAGGCGGTGGAGTTGTGGGGGCGGGGGATTTCCTGTCCTAACTCCTAATCTCGATCAAAAGCTGTTTAACTTTCGTGAACACAAACAACAACACACGACACGTGGCAAACAGACAGTGAACCAGTTCATGAACTTTGGTTGCTCAGACACTGATGATTCTGTCTTTCTTTTTTTATTTTTATTATTTCGAGAGATTCCGGAAATTGAAAATTTCCTTAGAGTAAATGAAGTCCACGCGCCTTCAGAAAGGTGGGCTAAGCTGCTTGTACTGTTATAGATAGACATGATGACATGCGATGTGATTTATAAAAAACCGAGATATGACGTAAAAATAATATAAATATAATATTAAATATAATATAATAAAATATAAAAATAATATGAATATATTAAAAATATAAATAATAAAAATTATTAATATATTAAAATTTATAATAAATATAAAATATTATTAATATAGTTATAACATAATAAGATGTATCAATATAAAATAAATATTCGAATTATTAATATACATATATTATTTTAATGCTACGACAAATGTTATTATTATTATTATTTTTTTGTAAAACGTAGCAACTTTGTGGCTTTTTTATGCAAATAATATATATATATTTTTTACGAAACTATATCAAAATCAGATTATTTACCGAAATAAGCTAATTTTTTAATTTAATTAAGAAATCGTCATTTCAAATCGTGCCAATTTTTTAATTTAATTATATTTCTCAATTTGTGAATTTTAGTTGAGAAATCGCCAAATCAGATGATAATTTTTCAACTTATTTTAAGAAATTGTCAAATGAAATGGTGATTTGTCAACTAATTTGATTTCAATTACAAAATCCAGTCACCAGAGACGGATTTTGGAGAGAACAATTGAGAAATCGTCATATCACATGGCGATTTCCCACCATAGAATTTTTTTTTTAATTTTTATTTATTTTTATCTTTTTGCCTTTTTTTTTTGTTTTCTTGTTCAATTATAAGGGTCACTCGTGACATTTATAATTTAAGCAGGCAGAGGGATATGATCTGTCATATCCCTTAAGGTCACGGGTATTTACCCGTGATCTTTGTATAATTGAGGGATGGAGAGAGCCCTCTATAAAAGGAGCTCTCTCCTTCCTCCTACGATATAATCGTAAGGAAAAAAAATTCCAAAAGAATATAATCAAGTTAAGGTGTTGTTGAAAGTTAAGTAATCAAGTTACAGTTTTTTTACAGGTATGGTTGAATTTTTTTCGTAAAAGTAATTTTTGATATGATTATATAATTTTTTTCGTAATTATGTTTTATTTTTATTTGTAAAAGTTTATTAATATTGACTATAATTAATTATATGTAATATTTATTTTAATTTTTATATGTGATTTTTTAGATAATTTATGTTAAAATCATACAATTTAGTTTAATTATGTTAGTATTTTTGGTTAAAATATTAGGGTGGTTCTAATTTTTATTATTAAGTATAAATTATTTAGTAATAGTTAAACTGATTTTTGTTATAATTAAGTAAAATTTTTGTTCACTTGATGATTGCAAGGAAGAAGTTGAATTTAACTTTGAAGTATTCAAATATTTCAAAGGTATGCGATTTTTTTTTTGTAAAAATTTAGTTTAATTTTTTTGTTCTAAGGCTAGATAATTATGAATTTAAATGAAATTTTTTATTGTAGGAAAAATTTTGATAAATTCAATGGCGTCATCATCATCGTTATTGAGATTATAAGAGTATCGTATATCATCAAGAGTATTATCTGAGGTACTAAATTATAAATTTTGTTAATGATATATTTAAAACTAATCCCAACGTAGAGCTCACTAATAGATGGATTTCAGCTTCTCGAAAATTCTAATGTTTGAGCATATTCTGAAAATTCTGCTACATGCATTGCATTCCGGATCGATGGTGCGCATATGGAGAGGTGGCTCATACTGATGAAGAAGATCGCTGGCTCCACTAGTATATGACAGATGAGAAGCGTTCATATCACCACCGATATCTGGGCATGGATCATGGTTGTCATCACCATCATCAGCTTCAACATACTCTTCCGGTTCACTAAAGTCACCAACATAATTATCATGGGCTCCATATGACACTTTAGGATCAGCAGCAGATGAACTTGGCCCTCCATATTCCATTTCAACACCTCTAATT
>JBBYHM010000013.1:3759398-3785976 GCA_038381775.1 Adansonia rubrostipa
ATGATAAATAATTATAAAAAATAAATTTCGAGTTTAACTTGATTGATTTATTAATTATCTTTAAAAAGTAATATAAAAAAGCTTCATATCTCTCAAATTACAACTTATTTTATACCAAAAAATAATTATTAGAAATTTTCATACCATAGATTAAAATAGAATAGGGTTTTACACATTCGAGTATTTAGTTTAGTTTATTGGCACAATATTTTCGAAATTCAATTATTTTCTTTCTAAAAGAATGGGTTTCAAGGATATTTATAGAAAATTTGCTTTTAAAGTAGTTATTATTTTTTATTGTTATTATTAATCTAAAAGTTTATATATCATTTTGCCGATGTACTATAGTCTAATTTACAGTTTGGCATTTAAAAAAAAATTCTCAATTTGGTATCTAAATTTTATCTTCATTACACACGATATTCTAAGGCTTTAACAGTACTGACTTAGTATTTTTCTGATCAATAAAATCATAAAATATGACATCACCGACCATATCAGTATTTTTAAAAATTTAAATTTAAAAATAAAAAATATTTTTTTTTCTTAATGCTAATGTGGCCTTGCTTAGCAATGTCTTGTATCACAATCTTATTGGTAGAAAAAAAATGCCAAGTCAACATGGTTAAACCTTTGGACTAACATCTGTGGCCAAAGCAAAGTTCAGTTATCAAATTGTAAATTTTTTTTAGATGCCAAATTGTAAATCAAATTATAACACATGAGCTAATTAATATATTAACGCTTAATTTAATTAACGTAGGAGAAAAATTTTATAATTTATTTCAAAATTTCAACCTTGTTCCTCCAATTGTTATTGATTATAGAAATCTAGTATATTTCAATGATTATTTATGTTTTCTTATTCACATTCATTGGAGTTCAAAGCATATGATATGCTTGCTGGCTAGTGACGAGAGAAATGTATAGGGAATTTTATAAAAAATTCAAGCAAAATTAATCTTGATTTATTAGTCAAAGTTAGTTTTTGATATCTTTGCAAATAAGTTTTTTTTTTTTAATTTCATAAATTAAATTAAAAGATTATGTTATGTCTTAAGAATATGTGTCATCCGCTAACTTATCTGAGGTGACGTATGAAATAAGTTTTTAATAAATTATTTAATTAAAATTTCAAAGATATGACCCTCAAATTTTTAATTTTCAAAATGATTGGTTCTTTTTGTTTTTGATAAGATTAAAGGCAAAAGAATGATAATTACATAAATATATATAATTTATTTTCTTAGTGGAGCATGAAAACCAATATTCAACCAAACATTAAAACCACATTATTAAACAAAAAAAAAAAATTAAGAAATGGAAATACCTTGGGCAGATATGTCAAAAGTCAATGAATTTGTTTTTTCTATCCATGGTCGATGAAAATTTTTTAATTTTTAATTAATTTTTATTTTTAATATATTTTAAAAAAATGAGTCAATTTATTAATTTCGTTTATAAAATTAAAAAATTTTATAGTGAGATAATTTATTTATAAAAATATCAGTTGCTCTATTAATTTTATTTACAAAATTTAAAAATTTTCACAAATGAATTAAAAAAATTATCATGTGCTTTATTTTTTTTAATTTTTAATATGTTTTAATTATATGAGTCATCATACGAACTTTATTTATAAAATTTAAAAATTTTAAGATAAATAAGATAACTTCACATCATCGAAAACCTAATTGAGAAGACTTCTGTTTTATATTAAAAAATTGTATCACTCTTCTAAATGAAGCAAAGATTTTGACATCTCAACCATTCTAAAATACTATACAACTTCCATCATGTCCACTTTCTTCCTTTCTTCCTTTCTATATATTACATTGATCCCATAGTTCAATATCAGATTCCTTTCAGATATGATTAGTTCTTAACACAATTTTCCCTTTTTTTTTTTTTCTTTTCAATATTACATACATATACACATATACATATATAGTTTCAGAAATATTGGTGAGGGGGGCAGCAGGCGATTTATCGTTTGATTTTTCAGCTTTGTTAAAAGATCGTTTGTTGTGAGAGGTAAGAAGAACAAACAGAAAAAACTGGGGATGTTGGAATGGCTCAATCAAATCAAAATCAACCAAATGGTTTCTTTGGGTCTTTTTATTTGATTGAGCCGTGCCAATATCTCGTTTACTTATCTTCCTATATGTTCCTTAATTTTCTTTCTTCATTTCAGATTATAATTTATAAATATTCATGCTATAATCAATTTTTTGAGTTCTGTTCGGTGTATGTAATATATATATATATATATATATATATATATATATATGACTGGTTCAGACTTTGGTTTTAGCTTGATTTTCTGGAAGATTTGAATCTGTTTTCTTTCTTTCCAAACAACTTTAATAAGAAGGTTATGTTATTTTAATTATTTCGGAGTTTGAGGTCTCCATAGATGACCTAATTTTTCTTGAATCTTATGCATGTGTGTGTATATATATATTGAACTTTCTTTCCCCAGCCCTTTTGCATGCATACATATCCTGGGAAATTGTTAGAAATACAAGATTATATTTAATTAGAATATCCTCTCAACTTACTGGATGATCAAAGATTATCCCAAACCCTATATTGTGGGTTTTAGCAAGTATTGGATTTGATCAATTCCTGGCTGATGAAACAGTGAGGAATTGAGGATGGCCATGGCCTAGTAATTTGTCTAAAAATGGAACTCCATAATGGAAAACCATATAAATTTATGTTATTTTAACAAACAAAAGTTCAGAGTTCTAAATCCGAGATTTAGGTAAGTCAATTTATACAATCATTCTTATTAAGTTACTTCTTGCAAGTTTGAAATTTGAATTTTAAACGTAACATACCCAAAATAGACCTACATAATAGAAAAACCATATAAATTTTTGTTATTTTAATAACTCAAAGGTTAGATTTCTAAACCCAAGACTTAGATTAGTCGGCTCACAATGATTCTATTCAGCAAGTATGGGATTCTTAATCCTAATATCGACAAATTTTTTCTTAGATTTTCAAATTGGAAACTTAAATAAATCATTTCATAATGATTTCATCTAACAAATCTAAGATTCTTAATTTCAGTATCGATAACGTTTCCTTATTTGTAGACTTCGGCTTACCTTATAAAAAGAAAGATTTTTGGAATAATAATAGGTCAAAGTTGAAGCTTCTAACTTCTATGAATTTTTTGAGGTCATGTCCAGTCCAGTATGCCAAGAAAATATATATTGTCATTATCATCTTTTCCTTGTGGTAGTTAGCTATCATCTTTCATCCTCTTTTATTTTCCTTTTTCTCCCTTATTTTCAGAAACAAGATTGTGGGAAGTGAAACATTTTCTCAACTGATCACAGACCAAATTTCAAATATACGAGCCATCGTATTCGACTTGAAATTTAAAGTAAGTGTTAGATAAAATATATATAGATTTAAGTTTTGAAGTTTATATATATATATATATATAGATAAATATATTTTATATTTATTTGAATATATATTGGATATAAATATTTTAAATAAAAATTAAAGAATTCGAACATAGTACGTAAGAGTATGGTTTTGTTAGGGAACTGATGCATGGGTTTCCATAACAAGTAATGCAAATTATCAGTCTCTAAAGCTCGAGTTGTGTTGGGTCTGTTTGTGAATAGTTTGTCGGTTTAAGTTCAGTATCGTAGCCTTGTCTTCGTAGTTAAGGCAAAGTTATTTTTTGATTCAGTTATCCGAATTCGATCAGGAATAAATATTATATATAAATATATATTCGATAAAGATATACTTAAAAAGTTTAAATTTTTTTATATATTTAAAAAATTATATCTTATATTTATATTTATATATATATCAAACGTAAATATTTTAACACAAATATTTTAATAAAAATTAAAGAAGAATCCAATTAACGGAATTCCCACACGATCACCATTTACATGTTGTTCCAATCTCTCATTAGTTTACTCCAAACAAAGTAATAAACAAGATACGTTATATAAACTTTTAACATGTCACATTTTTACACATCATATTCCTGTGTTAACACATCTAAAAAATTTATGTCGTATTCATATCTATACAATTGACGAGAGAATGGAAACACGATATATGTACATGAATCACCTAACTTGCATGCAAAGCCGGTGGATTCAACTCAGCTTCTTCCCTTCTCATTTCTAAATAACAAATTTTAAATCAGTCAAATAACAATTTAACTCGTAAAAGATGAAGGAAATGACAGTCCTTATTGCTAAACATTAAAACATCATATTATTTTACAAAGGTATAGTTTGGACATTGGTACAAGGTTGTCGGTTTTGTTCTGCAATTGTTAACTCTAAAAGTTCAAAACAATGCATCCTTCCTGGAATTAGGTCAACATTAGAATAGCACCGAAACCTAGTTTTTTATAAATATTCATCTCTCAGACTGAAGATTTTGCATCCATATTTGAAAGGAGGCGTGGGTAAAATCTAATGCTCTGCAGGGGTATATGATATCAACAGATAAACGGTGCTATAGACATGTAGATGGCATCGAGCAGAGCCTTCTTCTTTGTCTCCTTTCGCAGATAAGGTTCTATAGCTACGCCCAATTTCCCCACCACAAAATATTCCGGCCACGGGAACCCCAGGAAAGTTCTCCATGAATGGGGAGCTGTCAATGTTACGTTGCCCAAAGAACGACTCCCCACGGCCTACACAAGAAAAGATAAAACCTCCGAAAGCTTCCTTCTTATCGATGGCATTAACAACAGTGCTTTTACTGAGGCAGCTTTTAGAATCCCAATCTGACTTCAAATTTCTAAGGGTTGAGAAAACATTTCTGCATGATGCTAATGCAGTCTTGGGATCTGAATGGTAAAACTGGAAATAGTCACCAGTTTTGATACCGGCACCATCAACATAGAGGTACTGCTCATCTCCTCTGTTGAAAAACATTTAATTCGTTCAATTAAAATAAAAAGGAAAGGAAATGTGTTAGCAAAAACACCAATGTGTGCAAAATGCAATCCTTGCCCAAGTTTTATTTGTTGAATCTGTGATCCAGAGCTATGTTGTAAAAAAAAAAAAACGATTCTCATACCACAGAAACATCATTTCAGCAAGTTCATATCTAATATTTCTATGAACACAGGAGACGATTAGTTAAGTACCATGGGTAAGTCCATGTCTATACATATTCCTGTATAACTCACAATTCGAGAAAAGGCAATACTTTGATATGAAGCAACTGACATACATAGTGTGAGGTGTGGGGAGAGGGAAGGAATTGAACAAGAAAGTTTGATAGTTAAACACGAAAATTATGTAATGTGTTCTTATGTGAACATGCATACTTCGGAATGCAATCCATGCAAACAAGCCCCTAGCATGCGTGTCATATGACCTGTGAAACCAAACAAAGATGGGAAAAATGTTTCATATCTTACCCTAAAACTCCATGGAGTGCCAAGGTTGTCATCAACCTAGGCTTATCCGAGGCAACAGAACAGTTCCGTCGTCTTGTAACCCCAATGTAAAGATCATTATCGTCCATAAGATTTTCCATCTGCCATTTATTTTCACTTCAAAAAGTTTAAGTGTATGGAAGAATCGTAAAGAATAACCAGTGCTTATAAGCACATCGACTTTTTTGACATAGTATCAGTGCAATGGATCAGAACTTCGGTAGATAGGGAGGCGGCTTCAAGGCGGAGGATCAATTAAGAGCACAAAAACTTTTACACTAAACAGGCAGTCTACACCACATCGCGATATTTTAAACACTTATTTCTCTAGAGCTCATGCTTTCTTAAATTTACTCAGAAGTGCACTGACATACCTCATTATTGATAATATCCAGCATCTGATCACCATCAAGAATCTCCTGCTGTCCTTCCCTTCTAGCAGTGAGCCAAGTACCACTTTCAGAGTCGTCTTTCACTCTAACAGAAGCTGCCTTAAGCCTTGGTCCAATTGCTGAGACACCATTTGACAGTGCAAAATGAAATTCAATACCCCCTACACCTGAAAATTAACACACATCAACATAGGCTACCAAAAAAAGGTTAAAATCTATAGAGCCACAGAAAGAATCTATGAAGGGGTGTCATGCGATAAACCGCATGATTCAACACCAACCACAGGATAATAAAACATTATACAATGTAGACAATGGCAGGAAAAACCAAGAACAGGTTCTTAAAGAAGTAGTATGCAGAAAATGAGGAGGTAAGATTGAGTATGAAGCAAGAGGAAACTACTTAAACATTTGCTACAAGAAAACAAGCTAGCAAAACTGATAAAAGGTGAATTCTGAAACTTCTACTACACTAACAATTTTCTTCAGACAAGGCGAGGGAGGAAAACCAGAGGGAGGGGGTGGAAGAAACTAAGTATAAAATACGAACCCATAGCACAGGGTCTTGAAAAAGCCGCCGATCAAAAGTGGCACAGAATGATCTTATTGGCATGGTAGCATGGTACTAGTAGCATGAGATCAAAAACTGTATATAAGCACTCAGCAACATCAACAATTAGCAGTCAAAAGCCAGTTAGCAAGCTAGAACTCCCTACAGAAAGGTACCTAACTAAATCTTTCCCCTTTATGCTGAGATGTAATGTCGAACTTTTACTGGAAATCGACTCCCATAGTTAAAAACACTTTAAAAGAAACCATTAAATATGGTGCAGACTTCCTTGTGCACATGCATGCAAATTCTAAACCTCCAAGAATGAATCTTATTGCCAAGAACAAAATGTTGCAAATGCAAATATGATTTTTGACATAATAGAATTGAAATCTAATACTGTTGATATTGAAATTTCAAGGGGAATGAGATCAATGAGATCATCTATATTTACCTATTACACTTGCAAAGGAAAGTTACACATGAGCAGCAATTAAAACAGTTTTTCAAAAAAAATGGGAAAAAAGAAATAAATAAATAACAATAGGAACGGTTACCGTGAGCTTTGTCTCTATCTCTTGCAAATACAAGAGCAACAGCACCAGGAGAGTGTTTTAGATTCGTGCTGACATTTCTCGAAACATCACCACTTCTAAACACAAACTGACCTCTCTCATCACCCACAATGACCGTTTCCATAGACATAGAATAATCTGAGATGTACAAGAGAGCAAAGACAACAATAAACCATGCACAAGTTTGCTAAATAACAAGAGGAGTAAACTGGAGCTAGAATTAATCTGAAACACCTAGGTCAAGTAGTTGGGAGCTGGGAAGAGGTGAGACAGAGTTGTAATAGAGGTCATTGGTTATGTACATATGATTGACCTGAAATTGATATTTTCCATTTTATCTGTTGAACAAAAGGCAGAATCTGATATGTGCACTGATGGTCATGCCTCCATTCGGGCACATGTTTGTGCTATTGAGACTAGAATGTATAAGAGCAATCTATATTTGCTCATTATGACTATAAATTTGATAGAAATGAGTTTTGCCGATATTTTCTCAATTATATGTTGTTGCCGTTCGGATTTAACAAGAACAAAGTTTTTGCTACACTGGAAAGAAACCATAGGTATATAACAGTGGATTCTTTTGAATTTCAGATGCACAGATGGTTTAAATAGTTATTTCCCCTATGCTTACAATCAGTTCAAGTTATCAGATGGATGAACAATCTTATTCCATTGAAAGCAAAATGAAAAATAAAAGAAGGGGAAATGGAAAAACTCACCTAACTTTTCGATGATAGGTTTCTGGTCAACATCTGCATCCTACGAAATTAGGACGCCACATGTCAAAAGATTGACCAAGAAAAAGACCCTAACTTTAAGAGATAAAGGATACACGATGGAACCAAGCAACTTACTCCAATCATTATAATCGCCAATGGTGACGTGCTACCCGACATAGAGGATGAATAGTTCTTAATATCCATCACAAACTTGTCGACCATCGACCCTTGAGGTTCCTATCAGCAAACTCCTCCATGTTAGTATTCCTTCAATAAATCGAAACAAACAAACAAGTTGATAAGGGTTCACCAACATCAGGCATCAATATTTGTTAGCATTCCATGAGATTACTGTTTCAATAGCAGAAAAAAGTTGCACCTTTCTATGTCGTAAAAGAGGGATAGCGTCAACTTTAAGTCCCGGAACAAATCCAACAGTAAATACGATGCCAACTTCATCAATATCATAACTCCACTTGACCTGCCATTTTTTTGAACCAGAATTTAAAACATCTAAATTTAAGCATCACAGTGATAACAGAATATAAAAAATTAAAAATTAAAAAAAAAAAAAAAAAAAAAACCTCTCCAAATTCCTCAACAAGGGCACCTCGTCCAAGAATTCCCCTAACAGAAGATAAAATAATCGGAGTTCTCGATCCCAACTTTTCTACCATCTAACCAATAAACACAAAAATTAAAAATTAAAAGGAAAATGAAAATGAACTTCGACCCAGAAAAAGAAGAGAAAAAGGTTAAATTTTTAGACTTCATACGAATTGAAGAACATCTTGTAATTCAAATCCAGGGCCAACGCTGGCAATAGCAAAATGGGGTTGAATTGGCTCTGACATAACCTTGTCAAAAACCTCTTGTAAAGCAACCTATTCCAATATTTACAAAAAAAAAAATCAGAAAAAAAAAACACTTAAAAGAATTTTCCCTTTTGAATTGGAATAAAAGAAAAAGGGTAATATATACAAGAGGAGAAGGGTTGAGGGAGATAGCGGAGGAGAGCTTAGGGCGATATAGGATGCGACAACAAGCAGCGTTCCAGGCCTTAGAGACGGCGGCAGCAGAAGCAAAGGAGGTGGCGGGTAGCCTCGAAAGTATGTTTTGAAGAAGATCATCGTTCATTAGAAAAAACCCTTTGGTTTCCATGAGTTTGGGTATTGCTGAAGAATGTAATGATCGGCTCTTCTTCCCCATTGACGGGTTAAAGTGAAGACTCTCAACAACAACTACTTTGTTTTGGGCTTCAGCTTGACACTATTCTATTTGTCAGCCTCTAAAATTAACTTGAAAATCGTCGCTCGGTAAAATGCACGGTTTCCCATTTTTTTCCCCTTAAATCCCACCAAATGTTTTTGTTTTTTTGTTTTTCATTTTTAATGAATTTAATAGTTAAATAAATAAAACAATATTTTACAGTAATGTTGAGAAAATCGAAATGCATCCAATTCAATCAGTTAGATGCATCAATTTGATATATATATATATATATATATAGATATTATCTTTAAACATTAATTTAAAGTCAAAAAAATATTACATATACTTAATAATTAACAAAAAATATATATATGATTTAATAGTATAATTTTTAATATAAAATTTTAAAAATTAATAAATTAAATTTCATTAATTACAAATAAAATTTTATAAAAATATATAAAATTAATTTTTTATTGATTCAATATGATTTTTTCTCGGTTAAATCAATTTTTGACTAGTTCGATTATTAGTGAGTTCTTATATAATCAATTGGACCAGCCAAAATCCTCTTTTAAATTTAACCAGATTGATTCGGTTTTTAATTCTATGCTATTAATTAGATAAAAATAATTTTAGGTATAATAAAAGGACATGGACTTATCAAAGAATACGAAAACGTTTTAATATTTAAACTTTTTTATATCAAAAAAATGCAGCACTTTCAAAAGATTTTAAGCAATATGAATGTATGAATATTAATAAGTGATAACTTATGTTACCACATATTTTTCATTTTTTATTAAAATATTCATATCTGATATCTACATCCATCACATATTCAAACATAGATAAACTCTAAACGAGTTACATACATGCAATATTATTATTATTATTTTATTATTATTATTATTATTATAAAGAGAATTTTAGGTCTAATTAATATAAAGATTTGGAGATGGTGGAACATATAAGAACACCAAATAGACTGTGGTGCAAACATGGAGGGAGCAACGAGCTGGGCTTTCTTCTTTAGCTTTTTGCCACATTGAGGAAGTTGTGGAATCACGTCCAATTTCTTTGTTACAAACGATTCCCGCTAATGGGGCACCAGGGAAGTTGCTGTAGAATGGGAAGCTGTCGAAATATGATTCTCCACGGTAATGGGAAGAGAAGATCATGCCTCCGAACACTCCACCATGGCTGCCGCCGCGACCACTGCCACTACCGCCAGATGGTGCAGCTTCCCTGATGGAGTGGGGGTTTTTGGAAGTTGAAGGTGGTTTAAGGACTTTGAGGTTTTCAAAGGCATTAAGGCAGGATGATGATGCGGTGGCTGAGTCTGAATGGTAGAATAAGAATGTATCTCCTGGTTCTATGCCAACACCATCAACTACTAGATACTCTTCATCTCCTCTGTCGAAGAAAAAAAAAAAAAAGACAATTTAAAGCCAAAAATGCAGTAGGATTTGACCCATAACTCAATTTGCTTAACTAGTTCTTGTATTTGTTTCCTTGTGGTGCATTTAGAAGCTATGTTACTCGAACTCAAGTATAATTGTTAGATACAAGTATGTGTCTAACATGAGTATATTCAATGTTTCCTAAGTTTTTCAAATATTTGAAAGGTCCTTGGAGAGTCATATCCTTATATTCACGTCTAAATATGTGTTGGACACGAATGTCAAACATAAATACTTTGCAAAAAGTAAGAGTCAGAGTAACATAGTTTAGAAGCACAGTGGGTAAGGGTTTCCTCTGGTCCAGTGCCGTTTTGGCACTCCAGCGTGGTAGGAACTCTTTCCCACGATGCTTTCCAAATGCTTCCTTAATCTTTGGTCAGAATATAAAACAAATACAATGGATAAAACTTCTATAAATCTTACCCTAAAACTTCATAAAAGGCCAAGTACGTTCTTAGCTCCAATTTCTCCTGCTCAATGGAGGATGGTCTTTTCTGTATGACCCCGATGTACAAATCAGCAGAGTCATCATCCATCTGCAACACAGCATTATTCAAACACACCAATAAGTAATTAAGCCACTCAAGTTGGACTCCACTGTCACTGAAATACTATGTTAATAAAACGAGGGGTAAAAGTCAGGTATGAGTATGTATCCGACACAAATATACTTGTTTTTTTAATTTAAGTCGCATACCATGTTTGAATATACATTGGAGAGGTGTGTCAAAAACGGGTACTTCAACACAAAAGAAGAGTCGGAGTATAGGTTAATGCCTGATATAGCAGTATGTGTTTCATATCGGCATCTACTATCACGGTCCTTGTTTTCATGCTTGTTAGTTTTTTAATGGTCATGATCAAACTAAACATGGATGAGACATCTACTCAATGACAAATTCGAAACCAAACACTTTTGGAGACATTGTAATTTATCTTGAAGAAGAAGTAATTCAGAAATACCCATGAAATGTGTTTGTGAGTTTCACAAATTTAGATCCATATATCTTTACCTCATCGCCGATATCATCCAAAAGCCTCTGGCTATCTAATATTTGATGGTAACCATTCATGCTGGCAGTGAGCCATGAACATTCTGAGCCTTTGGATGTTACAGAAATCGCTTTGAGTTCAGGACCAAAGGGCATTACACCTGTTGACAGCGTGGCATGGAATCGGGTCTCTCCAATACCTGTTCATTCAAATAAACCAGGAAATATAACTGATAGAATCTATGATTTTCTCCGAAAATGATCTTGTTTGACAAGCTTAAATGAAATGGCATTTTGATTTTTGAACATAGTTTTTGCCTCAAAAAGTGAAATGAAACAAACAAAAAACAATTATCCGTAGCAAGTGCAAGAAGCAGTAATAAGGTCCTTAGAAACTGAGAATGCAGAAGCTGTAAGCAAATAGTTGACTACCTATAATGACGCAAATGATTTACTGGATGAATCTACGCATAGCACAAGAAACCATAAGAATCTGTTGTTTGAGAATGAACAGTTTATTTTAGCATGCTTTCTTTGCCTCCTGAATTCTCTTTCCACTGTCACCATGAAAAAACAGATTCTTATGGCATTTTAGACTTCGATCGCTAGAATGGAATTTCACCTTTCTAAACTAGCCTCCAAACACCATTTCAATGGCAGTTGGAATTTTCAAAAGACATAAAAGCCATTGCTCAGCCAAACTGAATGTTGAGGCATTTTTAGAAAGAAGGTAAGTGCAATGTATAGCCTGGGATTTCAATCCATTAAGAAGAAGGGAAAAAAATGAAGTACCATTAGGCTTATCTTTATCCCTTGCAAATACAAAAGCTACGGCATCGAAAAAGTACGTATCAGCATTGTATTCTTGAGGATTATGGCCACTTCTGCACACAAAGCGGCTACTTGCATCCCCCACTATCACTGTTTCCTCAGGCATAACACAATCTGACAAAAAAAACAAGTAGTTTCCAACAATGTTTAGCCAATGCAAGCCATGATCTCGGGAGTTCGATTTACATTTCAATAAAATAAAAGAAAAGAGAAGCCTTTTTTTTTTGTCTCTCAAATACAATATCAATTTAAGCAGTTCTGTAAACAAGAAACCACACGAAATCAGGACACAACACACAATTACATATCACTCGATCCTTAAACAAAGTCATTATATTTACTAGCATTAAAACAAGGGAATGAGAAACTTCGTCATCAATAGTAGAGTGATAAAATGTAAAGTAATTACCAATCTCTGCAAGAACGGGTGTCATGTCAAATTGTTGATCCTAAAATTAGTTCATGCCAAGTATTAGTAATGCAAATCAAAGTAAGTAATATAACAGTCGGATAATAATAATAAAACCCTGTGTTAGGAAATGCTAACTCACCCCGAACAGTATGATCCCAGCTGGAGCAACACAGCCAGAAACCGACGCTGTATAATTTCTTATGTCAATCATAAATTTGTCAATCATGGCAACTCGATGCTCCTGATATTGTCGAAAATCATGTCAAATTTCCTTAGAACAAACAAATTGCATCCAAAAAAAGAAAGAAAAAAAGAACTTACAGGATGAATATGTATTCCATCTAAAACAATAAAAGATCCATCACCAACAACATGACATGCCCCATCAAGACCTGCCCTTACCATATTTGTTTGTGATGGGGCATTCATGTAGAATTAAGAGCATTATCACAATGAGAACTCCAATTAACAAGAAATTTGACAAAGGCAGTAAGATTACCCTCTTTGGTCTTAATAAAGGGATGGCGTCAACCTTTAATCCAGGTAGATATCCAACAATCAAAACAATTCCTCGGTTAAATTCGATGGCTTCTTGAGAAATTGAACCATCCTCCTCAGGAATCATGTGCCACCTAACCTGCAAAATTACCTTCAGCTAAGAAACTCTAATGAAATCTAATGTTTGACAGTTTAACTTATGAATAAAACTAGCATGAAAGGTAAACCTCTCTCATTGTATTTGTAACAGCATCTCTGCCAATAATTCCACATGCAGCGTTGGTAATGACTGGTATTCTGGATCCCAGTTTTTCAATGATCTGCAACATAGCTCAAGTCAAACCAAAAAAAGCCTTCATTTTTTTTCCTTGAATTGGGGGATGGGGGGTTATTTTACTTCAATTCTCTAATATTTTAAATATCTATGTCCAACGTCCGTGTCAAATACATAATCGATATGATTATAAAATATGATCCTCCTAATAAATGAAAAAATTAAGCATACCATGTTGAATATATGCTCATATTCAACACTCTTAGTCTGAGCAACATAGGTGAGGATTTATAAAAGGTTGCAAGATAGGAGCAAACTCCAAAAGCAAAGAGGTCATTTTCGCATAAAATAAATAAAGATTCTAGCAAAGGGTCAATACAAGTTGATGAGCAGCTTCCAAGCTAAACTGCAATCCAACGGAGGCAATGGCAAATTGTGGACGAATTGGCCCGGAAAGAACCTTGTCAAGAACCTCTTTCACAGCATCCTATAATTAATTGGAAAAAAAAATAACCTATTTTAATTTTCTTCCTCTACTTTCTTTACAACTAACAAGCGATTGAAATCAGATAAAATTATGAACAACCGTTTAGTTTTAACTTACAGGAAGCGAAGGGTTGAGAGAGAGTGCAGAGGAAAGCTTCGGACAAGCCAAAACTCTATCGCAAACTTTGTTCCAGGAGTTGCTAACGCAGGCGGCTGATGCGAAAGATAAAGCTGGCAATCTGAAGAGTATATTTTGAAGAATATCATCGTTTAACCCATCAAAACCACCCATTTTCTTCTTCTTCTTGACTGCGTCAGTGTTTCTTTGTGACTGTTTTTGACTGCCATGAACGTACTTATAAAAGCAAAAGTCGGGGGCCGAAAACGACAAAAGCAAGGCGTTTTCAAAAAAGGGCAATAATTAGCAAGGATTCTTTCATTTTCCATAAAATCCTGAAAAAGGGCTAAAGAAAAACCTGGCAAATTAAAGCTATTATTAATGGAGGAATGGATTCATTTCTTTTTTTGGATATGAAGTTTGGATTCTTTGGATTGATGGGTTCTTGTTTCTTAGGTTATTTCTGTCACATCAAGCAGATCTTCTGTTTGTTTTGCTTTAATTGAGTTTCAGAATCCATATTTATTGCCATTACAGTTGTTTATATATATATTCTCCATATTGCTGGTAATCAAGCAGATTTTGCCTAGTTATTTCCGCCCACAGTTTCATATTTCTAATTCTCATGAATTCATTTATAATATAAATATAAAAATTTATATAAATATAAAATATTATAAATATAATTATAATATAATATAAATATGTAATTTATCAAATCTAAGTGATTACTATGGAGCTTTCGATTGAATTAGTTGATTTGTTTAAAATATTAATAATAGAATAAATTTAAAAAATTGATTAAATTAAATTAATTAATTGAAATAAGATTGAATGAGTTAATTTGATCGGTTTAATTAATTTTAATTATTTAAAAAATAAATTATTGTATATTAATTATATATATGACATATTATATTATTTTAAATTATTATATAGATATATTTATTTATATTATATATATAATATAATTAAAAATAAAATTAAAATGGTTAATTAATTCGGTCTATTCAATTCTCAATTTTAAAAATTGATAACCGATCAAACTATCTAAATAAATCAATTTCATAAACAATTAATTTTAAAATTGAATTAATTAAATTTAATTAATTTGACTCGATTTAAAATAATTAATGCTTATCGCTAACCAGATCGGATGGGTTTTTGGCCTGTGTTTTTTAAAGAAATTAATTTACAATGATTTCATTTTGGTACAAAACTTTACAATAAAATTGGTCTCCGCAAAAGTTATATTATTTAAATTTTTTACTTTTTTTAAATATTTATGTGATATTTAAATTCGAATAATTTATTTAAATTTAAATAATATATTTAAATTGCATAACATAGAACGACATGTTCGAGTTTGACCTTTTATTTATTAATTTAATTATTTTGATATAGTGTCATAAAAAAAACCATTATGCATATATCTATAGTTAAATAAATATATCATGCTCATATCTAAGATTTTGATGTATTTATTTTTTATATTTATAATTATTCGATTGATGCAAATAAAACATAAAGCATGACATGCATGTATAAGCAGAAGAAACAAAAATAGAAATTGTGTCCATTGGATTGAGTTGGATTTTGATAGATATTTCGAATTAAAAAGTTTTAATTATTTTCAGTTTTAAACTGTTTGGAGTTTAAATTATTTAAGTTTGTTATTCAAAATTTTAAATTTTGAATCATGGAGTTTAGATCATTTTCAAATCTAATAAATCATAGCATTAGTAATTGTACATCATTGATTTCAGTATTCATTTATGGATCTTCACCCTTAGCCATTACCGTGATGATCCGCATTCTGAATCGCCGAAATCGAAGAGCACTGGCGGCCTGCGCGGCAAACAAATTCTAAAAACTCCATTGGCATTGTGTTGAAGGAGGAGATCAGGGGATTACGCCAATCGAGAAGTCGACACGATGCCAAAAGCTCGAAGCATCGGAATAATCAGCAAGATGGTGTTAAGTTTTCACTATTAAGCATCAAACTCAAACCCCTGTGTATATTCTCTTATTGCTTCATATTTTTATAATTCTGTTGATTTGTCGGTTTGAAAGAATTACTACTGATTGTTGAAGAACCAAAACAACAACTGATTCTGCGGAGGAAAAAGCTTCTTATTCCAATATTTTCTAGGCAAGACATTCAGAGATATTCTATCTCATTTTTTCCCCCCTTTTTCAACTTTGATGGGAACATAAAACTTTCTTGATTTGATAGTAATTTAAGGATGAAACAGCGGCTTCAATACATGATAGTTAACGCCTTTTGCAATCTGCCATTAGGCCCTGCAGATGCAACTTTGTGTATAAGTTCCTTAGATTAGATAAACAAAACTATTGGCGTAAAACTTTATAATTAAAACTCAAAATTTAAACCATTTAATTTACATAATTATTTAGAAAAAAAAACATTAATTAAAACTCAAAATTTAAACCATTTAATTTACATAATTATTTAGAAAAAAAAACATTCTCCGTATTCGGATTTTATTATTTGGATCCTTTTCCCTGTTAAAAAGAATCTTTCCCAGCAAATAAACGTAATTGATGAGAAAGCAGAAGTATCTCAGTTTTTGGGCCAAGTCAATGGCCCAAATCTACAAAAACAGCAATCAATTCCCAATCACTACTCTCACTGGCACTGACTCAAAACAGTGAAAGAATGAAGGATTGGCCCTTTTCCAAAAGTTGCCTCCTTATGTTATCTTGACTTTTGACGCTGCAAAAACTTGGTTTGCTTCGAGGGGCTTCAATAGTAGTAGGTAATTTTTATTACTTAATTTTGGGTTTTTATTTCTCTATTTTTTCTGATTTTTTTTTTTTTTGTAAATTTTCTTTTCTTTGGGATTAAAAGTTTAAAGCTTGAAATGGACGGGGAAGAGTTGACAGAGCAGGAGACTGCTCTTTATGATCGGCAAATTAGGGTTTGGGGTGCTGATGCTCAAAGAAGGTAGTTTTATCTTGTTTTTTTTTTGCCCTTATTTTTGTAATTCTTTCAATTTCTTTTATTAACTATTTTTTTATTTCTTTTTTGTTTTAGACTGAGCAAATCTCATATATTAGTCTATGGAATGAAAGGAACTGTTGCTGAGGTATAACTTTTTTGGACTTCTTACAAAATGGTTTTTCTTGCTTTGTTACTACAGGTGTTTTGTTATTGAAATTTTTTGTTTTTTGCTTTTAATTAATATCATGTTTAAATTTGTGGGCATGGGTAGTTTTGCAAGAACATTGTACTGGCAGGAGTTGGTAGTGTGACATTGGTCGATGACCGGGTAGTTACCGATGAATCTTCATCTGCGAATTTCTTGATACTGCCTGATGAAAATCAGTACCATGGAAAAACTCTTGCTGAGGTTTGTTGTGATTCTTTGAAAGAATTCAACCCTATGGTTCATGTTGCTGTAGAAAAAGGTTAGCCCTTTTTTTTTGGCATCTGCTTTGTAGTTTCATGCAGTGGAAGATGAAAAATAATTAGCAATGCTTGTAAATTTTGTGCATTTTTGGTTCCTTTACCAGTGTTAAGTTGGATATTGCTTTCTATGCAACTAACGGAAGCTGTTTAGTCAAATCTATTTCTTTTGGGGGATGGCTGCAGGTGATTTATCGACATTTGGCATTGAGTTCTTTGAAAAGTTCGATGCTGTGGTCATCAGTTGCTGCTCTCTTAAAGAAAAGGTATTGAGTAATCATTCTCAGTGGATCTTATAGCCGTTAGATGATATGTTATCTATATGTTTCAACTTATTAGGATGCTGCATCAATATGCTTCTCTTCAATTTGTGACTGAAACTTTTCTTTCATTGCAGAATTTGATTAACCAGAAGTGTCGGAAGTTACCAAAGCGTGTCGCATTTTATACAGTTGATTGTAGAGGTTCTTGTGGTGAAATATTCGTCGATTTACAGGCCTATAAATATTCAAAGGTGATAATATTGCACATTTAACTAATTGTAGTATCTTTTATGCATGCTGGGGACAAGCTAATAAGCCACTTTTATTAGTTGGTTCCTAATCATCACTCTAATGCTCATTTTATACTAATCATCGCGCGTGTCAATATGCATTCTGCATTTCCTGTGTAAAACATTTGTACATGAACACTTTCTAGAAAACTGAAGGACGATAGATATTTCCAGATTCATTAATTAGAAATGCAATTAGTGGTTCTAATCTTGTGAATTTCAACCGAATTGCTGTTGAACTTGGTTTTGTTATAAACCAATCTTGCGCTTGTATGTCTTCCTCATTTTTTTTAATTTTGGTCTAGTACTTTAATTCTTAGTTGTGCCATATAATTTCAACAGATTGTGTAAGCTTTTATTTTGCCTTTTTTCCCCTTAAATTTGGCAGAAAAAACGTGAGGAAACCATTGAATGCCGGTTAGAATACCCAAGCTTTGAGGTAAGAAATGGTTTGTGTTTGTTGTGAACAATGATTTATATCAATAACTACATCTAAAGTTATTCTCCTATAATGTACCTTAGCACATAATGTGCCCTGCTGTCCCAGATATAATGATATTAGCACTTAATGATGTGCCATCCAACATTTTGCATTTTATTGAAGTACGTTATTTTCTACTGCAGGAAGCTATTTTGGTACCTTGGAGAGCACTTCCGAGGAGAGTGTCAAAGCTTTACTTTGCTATGAGAGGTATACAAAATCTGTTTTTTGCTTTTTATACAAATAAATGGGGAAGAACAAATTCAAAAGCAACTAGAATTTGAATCTGATAACTGATATCTACGTTGATTTTAAGCAAAACTTGGGTTGCCTTTTTTTCATTCATGTAGGCATGCCTCTTGATGTACCGTTTTACTTTACTGGTTCTGTCTATTAAGTGCATAAGTACCGACTTTTTCTTCGTCGTTTGTGCAGTAAGAGTCAAATCACATAAATTACATCCATTCAAAGCCCAGAACAGGGAAATGTGTTTTTTTTTCTTTTTTCTTTTTTACATCTTCAATTCAAATTCATCAAACTTCTCCAATTTTACATGAAACCGGGTTTCCTTATAAGCATTGTGAACTTGTCAATTGTAATGCAATTGATTGCATAATTGCCTACATTCATACAGTGATAGAGCAATTCGAAGATGTTGAAGGTCGTAATCCGGGAGAAACCTCGATTGCTGATCTTCCTGGTGTTTTGAAGCTGAGAAAGGAACTTTGTGAAAAAAACGTATGGTATCGGGCAGTTGTCATCTACATTGTGTAGTAGTTGCATCTTTTTACTTATCTTATATTAATTCATTGCAGTCACTGAATGAGTCTCAAATACCCGATGCACTCCTAGAAAGACTGCTAACAGATACAAGGGAATACCCTCCAGTTTGTGCCATCATTGGAGGAATCCTTGGACAGGTTCCATTTTTTTTTCCCTTCCCTATCTTTTGAAATGAGTAAACACTACTATAAGCATATATTCTATCTTACTCGGACTCAGGTGTGAGTATCATATATAAGCATGTGTCTTACACAGGTATGTTTATTTTTTTTGTCTTTCCATGTATTTTAAGCGTTCTTAGATGATTTATATCCCAATACCGATGTCTAGATATATGTTGGACGTAAGTGTCAAACATAGGTAGTTAAAGAAAAATAAAGAGTCAGAGTAGCGTTAGTATATATTAATTTAATGTGGTTGACAATGATGTAGGAGGTGATCAAAGCAATATCGGGCAAAGGGGATCCACTCAAGAATTTCTTCTTCTTTGATGCCATGGACGGGAAAGGCTTGATAGAGGATATATCGGGGCCTAGCACCGGAAGCTGAGCAGCTTTGATCTAGCAGTTGGGGGGGGGGGGAGTTAAAGTTGCTGTTGAAGCTTTTATAGGATCAGCTAACAATCACTTATTGTATTGTTGCCTAAAGCTGAAATTCTGCAGAACTTTGAACTTTTAATCTTTCTTAAAGAATTTGGAGCCGATACTGTTGCTAACGATTAATGAATCATAATTTATGGAAACTGAGGTGCTGACCTACGATACTCAAACTTAGACTCGGACGTGAGTGTCGGATGCACATATATATCCAGCACCTAAGTACGATCATTTTTTTGCTTTTTTTTTAATGTATTTGGAGGAATATATTCTTATATTCATGTTCAACAAAATATGTTAGATGTAAATATTTTAAAAAAATAAAAAATTGGAGCAACATAGATAGGGAATACAATAATGGATAAATGCGTGCATGATGCATTCTCAAACTGTATTGTATTAGATGCTTTCCTGTTTGCGCCTTTGTTAATCTGACAGCTGCATGGACACAGAGTTTATAAAATGACAGATTCTTAGTGGCCATTATTGTTTGGTTTTATTCTCATTTATGGATGATTTCAATGGATTTAGATATTTAGTTAAGTTGAAAAATGGGTTCTAAAGTTAGAAAATTTTGGTTTGAATTCGTTTTTAATATAACGATAATTATATTTTTTAAATTCATAAATAAAATTAAAAGAGTAAACATATTTCTCATTTCAACGTGTGTGATGTCAGTCAAAAAAAAAAAAAAACAGAGCAGGCCCGCCTTTTTCATCACGTACAAAAATTATCCTTGCATCATGGAGATGCGGGGTATCGATCCCCGTACCTCTCGCATGCTAAGCGAGCGCTCTACCATCTGAGCTACATCCCCTTGTTGTTGCAAATTATGGTCACTACATTTAAGTGTCCTCAGACAACACTTGATGATGCGAAAATCGGACTCAATTTCTTCCACCCTTTTTTCCCCTCAAATTAAGGGTAAATTTCTTAAATATTATTTTGTTATAAAAAACTCAGTCTAAGAAAGATATTTTTCTCCTTATCAAATGTGTCTAATGATTTGATTTAATTAAATACAAAGCATTATCAAATGTCTTTTACATACTGTAATTGATGGGATGAAAGAAACTTAAAAAAAAAATAGTGTAAATAAACTTAAAAAATAACATTAATTTACAGCACATCTTGAAATCATTCCTTTCTAGATTGATTCTTTATCTTGTACCCACCATAATTCTCTTAACAAACAAATTCATCCTCTTACTAGTTGGTTCTAGCATTTGGCACGAATCTACCATGTACTATGCAGAAATCACTTTAGAGCAATCTCTATAATTATCACAAGACATGTTTTTGGGACAATATCTCACCCACAAAAAAGAAAATTAAAAAAAATAAAAAACATGTCCTCAATATTTTGTTCGTTGAGGAACATGATCGACAAACACCTACAAAACTATCAACATAACATGATATGAAACATGATTCTGATGTCTGACTGTGGGATTAAAATGAAGAAGAACAACAACCCCTTTTTTTTTCATAAAGGATTGTACGTTTGTATCTGTCTAAGAATGTGTTCAAAATTTTCGTTGAACCTCTCAACTGGATGTGTGTGTATCCCTTCATAGGTTGTTACTACAATTCCATCATCTTTGGAACTTCGTTGGACTTGTTTCTTAACGTTGCACTCTTTATGCGTACACCTGTAATAACTTCTGCATAAATGAAGAAATTAATTAACCAAAATGAATAACAGACTAAATAGTAAATGATAGAAAATTGGTTTATTTTGGCTATATTATTGGGATTTGAGTGTAAGTATCAGATACGGATATGCATTTGATATAGGTACGTTTAACTTTTTTTAAATATAAATTTAAAGGATTTTTAGAAGGTTATGTCCTCAAACTCATGTTAAAAAATGTGACAAGTGTCGAACATAAATATTTTAAAAAATATAAAGAATCAAAGCAATATAGTATTTTGGAGTGTGTTTTCACATATATTAACATAAGTTTTCATGTTAAAAGCACATTTGCTACCTAATTTCTGCTCTTGCTTCTTGATTTCCATGTTTTTAAATGAAGTGCAACTTAACTTTAATTTCGACGAGACTATGAATTATAATATTGGTGGATTAACCTAGATTCCATTTAGTTAGGTAGTTAGATTAGTTTTGGTAATATTGAAAACAATGATGACATGAGGTTAGTATTATAACTTTAGATTAAAATCGATGATGAGATTGTGGGATATATGTACATGAATGAAAAAGGAATGGTGATGGTGAAGCGAAAATAAAAAATAATCATTAAGTGCAACTATAAAAGGTATTAACGTATTTAAAATAAAATG
Source organism: Adansonia rubrostipa (assembly GCA_038381775.1). NCBI lineage: Eukaryota > Viridiplantae > Streptophyta > Magnoliopsida > Malvales > Malvaceae > Adansonia > Adansonia rubrostipa. The sequence goes on from JBBYHM010000013.1 coordinate 3,781,511, forward strand.
ACAAAATAAAAAAATGAAAAAAAATAAAAAATTGAATGTAACTTTTAGATGCAATAATAATATTATAGTTACGTATACGTATAAATGCAAGACCAAAATTGAAATTAAAAAGCAAATATTACAAAATTAAAATGTATTGAGGATAATGAATAATTATCTTTAAGAGATGAAAAATCATGCCTAAAAATTTTAAGGATAAAACAGCCATCCTCTGAAATCGTGTCTAAAAAAAGTTTTAGGACCTTATTCGTCCCTAATATTGTTAAATTAGAGATAACATTCATTTTTAATACTATTAAATTCAAGATATAAATGACGTTTTCTTTAATTATTCTTTTATCTCATCTTTAAAATCTCTTATTTTATAGTAAAACAATGAAAGTAATATTGTCCATAACCATCACCATGAGTCCATTAAACACATGTTGTTTCAATCAAATTCAAAGAATATTGTACAATTAAAATGTTCTATCATGGTGTGACAATATTTGCCTAGTATCTTTCATTATAAAATTTGAAAGAATTGAAGACAATCTATAATTATTTTTAAAGAATAAAAAATTATTTTTAAAAATTTTAAGAACGAAAAATCATTCTCATCCTTGATTCCGTAAAATCAGAGACAACACATGTCTTTAATATTACTAAAATTAAGAAAAAAAACATTTTTTTATTGTCCTCTTGTTTCCTCTTAAAAGAATCTTTTTATAGTGTTCTTATGGTATGATTAAGGCAAAAAGTAACTTAATCGCATCATGCCCTAGTTTCACTTGAATCTATACAAAATCTTAATCATTGAGAAATTTTAATGCGTATAATAATCTATGAACGAGTCCTAGAGAAAAGAAAATTAGTTGAGAAGATGAATATAAATGTATATACCTGGGAAAATTAGTTGAGAAGATGAATATAAATGTGTATACCTGGGAAAACTGCTGTTCTTAACTGTTTTTTGGCCATATTTCCTCCAACGATAGCCATCATCAAGAATATCAACCTGGCTCCTCGTTTGAAATGCAAATTTATGCTTCTTCACCGTCCCTTTCTTGTGATCTCCTTTCTTCTTCCCTACTTTCATGACCTGATCACCATCTCCACCACTTCGATCATCACCGGCGTCGTCCTTGCCTTCCGAATTCTTACGATATTCATTGCTGATGATCCCAACTTTCGTAGCACTAGTGATTACATCTTTGGCTTGCAAAAAACTTCGATGATTTGCCACAGTTAAAGACGACGAAGGGAAGGATGAAGATCCACTGGGGAAAAGTATGTGGTAATTCTCCATTGTAAAACTGATCTTCTAACTACAGGAGATTCGGAGACTGATAAGAGTGTATATATATTACAAAAAAAGTATATATACATGTACGTGTATATATGTATATATATAATAATTATCCGACACATGTAAAATTTTTTAACTTTTACATGTTAAAAATAATATATATATATATATATATATATATATATGCAAGGAAGTGCTTAGGAAAAAGTTGGGCGGCGTTGTGGCCAACGTCGAAGGTCACTGTAAATAGAGGAAAATTGATGCATGGACCGGAGGCTTACTGTTTCATGGATAGCACCCCCTTCCTCGGTGAGCAAAGAAAGTTGAATCGTAGACGTCACGTAACATGTAACATAACTTGATGAGGATTGGCCCCAAAATTTACACTTGATGTGTTTATATATAAAATTCTTTATGAATTAAGTTATTTATTTTATTTGATAGTTTAAATTATTTTGAGTTTAAAATAAAATTTTGGTCAGATTTAAAAAAATTTAAATATCAAAAATCGATTCGGATCATAATATTTTATTTAATTTTTATTGAATTTGATTTGGAAAAATAAAATGAATTTGATTTGGTTTGGTTTTTTATTTATAAGTTAAAAAAATCAAAATTATTTGAACCGAGTCGAATTTTATTTTTTATTTATTTTTAAAAATATTTATATCATAAAAATAAATATATAATATCTAAATTAGTAAAAATAACTTCAAAATACTATAGAAAAATATCTGGAGAAAAAAATTGAAGAATCGATCTGATCTAAATGGTGGAATTTGATTCAAGTCGGTTTAGCTTTATTTTCTATTCGGTTCAATTTTAAAAAAAATATTGCATCTCAATTGTAATTTTTTTAGAACCAACCCAAATGAAACCATTATCACCTATGGGTTGGGTAATCAAATTCGATCCAAATTATTATTTAAAATATTTTATGTAAATTTAATTATAATATTTTTAAATAATGCGCTTTCTAAGTCAAGCTTGATAACATGCAAAACATTAATAGATTGAAAGTTTTGTAACTTATCAATAGTTAAATTGTAAGATGATGATAATCAAATTCATACTATATTATAATTTAAATTTGAGTTTTATAGACCCCAATGGGATCATTTCACCTATAATTTTTTTTTTGTTATAATTCTACAATTATTCAATCATGATATAGAATTATGTAAAACTCTATTACCTTAAATCATAAATTTTACCTAATATTTTTGCCGGTCCTACAAAATTCAATCTCGACTGACGGTTCAATGAGAATAAGAATGAATTTCTGCCACATTGGCCACCCTTTGATTTTTGAACAAACTAAAATATATTCACGAAATATCATGTTAATGGAAGTGATGAATTTCCGTTTGCATATATATATATATATATATAATTTTGTTAATTCACTATTTTTTACCTAAAAATTAAAAATATTTAGACAAATTCAATAACAATAAACTCTAACATTAACCCATTATTTTCTGTCAAATTTGCTACTAAATCTTAAAAAAAAAAAATGGCATGGGCTACTTTGTAATTAACTAGAAAAGTGCTACACGTGTTGAGGGGTTTTTAGAGTTACAAGAGAAGAACTTGAACGGAAGGTCTATTTGGGAGTAAGGAAGAGTAAAGGAGAACCAGACTTCGGGATAAGACATGTAAGGAAGAGCAAACAATCAAAGGAGCTTCATAGCTAACGGTCAAAGAGTCATTAGATTTCGAGACGTATTTTAATATTTAAATCAATAAATATTTAAAAAAAAAGAATAATAATTTAAAAGAATAAAAGCTACAGAAAAATAAAATTATAATTCAGATTTCGTGCCGTTATATCTTTACTTTTATACCTAAAATTTTGTACAACTTAAGATGCTTGAATTATCCTCTTTTGGTTTAATAGTTTCGTGTCCGGAGATTAGGTCTAATCTTGAAATTTCAACCTTTTATAATTATTGAAGATAATATATATATATATATATATATATGTATAACATACAAAATATAAACTCAATAATAGTCTTTTTTTTTTTTCAAAAAAAAAAATCAAAAGAAATTGGGTAAAAGGAGAACTCAAGTATAAATGACAAGGTTTGGCTTGAAATTGAAACTTGGTGGGTCTAACATTTGATTCTTTTTCACCCAAAGTCATCTATCAAGGATGACTTTTTTTCAAACAATTAGGCAATAATGATATTATTTCTGGACTTTGTATTAACTTTGAAGATTGGACGGTGCATGGATCATCTGAAGTGATATGAAAACATATAAATAAAAAATAAAATAAAAACAAACAAACAAACGTACGTAATGCCCCACGTCAGATGTGACTTATTGGGGGGCTGGCTAATTGAATTACTACTTATGAGAAGAAAAATTAAATTTGGTTAAAGAAAGAGGTTTTCTTTGGAGACATTTAATAGCTTATTTTATAGATTTTCAATTTATGTTTTATTTAGGACTGCGGTGAGAGATATTCATTGTATTAAGATATCGCTTTATGATTAAATTCTAGGGATTCAATCATAGTGTCTCTCCATCGTATTTTTAAATGAAGCTTAAAATTTTGAGGTCAAAAAGATAAGTTGAATTTTTATTCGCAAACGACATACTTTATCGATAATTGTCATATTTTATCTTTTTTTTCTTTCAAAATAGGTCACAGTTTGAAAATAAAAAAAATTATAAATATTAAAATTCAAACTTAAATCTGCTATATGCTACTTTTTAAGACAGCTAACCAATCTCGGAATATAATTGCTTGGGAAACTAGAAGAAAAAAAGTTCAAGCCAATACCAACTTTTTTTTGGGAAAATAAATTAGAAAAGATAAATTTGGATTTGATTTGATTTGATGTATAAATTACGAGAACGAAATTTATATTTTGTACAAATTAATTATGATTTAACATTTCCATTCCTTTGAAAGATATAAAGAGATAAATTTCAAATTCTCAAATACTAATAGCTATTTCAATTTGATAATGAATAATCATCTAAAAGAATCCATAACTTAATTCAACTACTTCACGTGATTATACTTAAAAATTGATGTCAAATAAATTTAGGATTGAAATTTCAACATTTATAACCATTTTGTACAAATCAAACAGATAATTAACTGATATACCGATAGTAAATTTTTTTTAACTCCACTAATAAAGTTAAAAAACTACTATAT
>JBBYHM010000013.1:3810477-3826516 GCA_038381775.1 Adansonia rubrostipa
CGAGTCCAACAAAATCATGACAACCAACCATCATGTTCAAGGAGAAGCTAGATAGAAATACACTTAAGATCAAAGGGAAAAAAATGCCATAACCAGCAAAGATGGCTTTTGATCCGAGGATCAGAAAAGGGTTACAAATATTTAAACTCGAGTTCCAGCTATATATGTCATCTTCCTGGTCTCATCGATCAGGAAAGGACTGCAAATACTTGTTTATCTTTTAAGCCTTCGGGTTCGTAAAACAATAAAAAAACTAACAAAGTTGGGAGTATCAAAAAAGAAGCATCTCTTCATTCATTCATTCTTTTTTAAATTTCATGATCAAACAATACAGACAGTGATACAAAAACATCCTCTAGTCACAGTTTTCATTTCTCCCATTGCCTCAAATATCTACAAATCCATATACATTCATGGTGGATCATCATTATCATCAACTAACAAAAACCCCTTCAGCTCAGTGATGAATGAATGATCATTTGAGTTTCCTCCGTATCTCCCTCAAACCCATCAACCAAATTTCACAACTTCAAACACTTTATACCATACATATATCAAACCTCTAATCAATCAATCAATCTCTCAAATGGACTCAAACCAGGAGTGACATCAAGCTAAAGCAGGATCAAGTTTTTAAAACTAACCAGTAACTAGTCCTCTTTTAAGTGGCTTTATATCAACGCTGCTAGCTGTTCAATGTTCAGTTGTTTAGAGCCTCTGCTCTTTTGCTGCTCAACAGACCACACGGGAGACTGAGAGAGGGTAAGGGAAGGTATTGGCATATTGAAATGAGAGCGTCCCACCATTGATCAAGGGCTTGCCATCGTTGACGAGACAGTCATTGTATCGAAGTCGCTTGAATATTTTCGGGTTGATGAGACGAGCGGAGCTAAACCAGCCACAGGTCAGGTGAATTCCGGAGATGTCACAGCCGGTGACACACACGTTCATGATCTCCACCGTGTACGTCGGTATGCCATTTGGTAGTGGGGCTGTGGCTCCCTGGTTTATCACAATATCTGCTTTGGTACACTTTTCTCCCCATATTCGGTTGGGTTCCTCCATTGCGGTTCCTGGGTACAAAAGAAAGAAGGCTTTTATATTAACATTCAGATAGTGAAAGGCTAAGCTATCAAAACCTATGTTGATCTCCGATTCTTCATTTTCTTAAAATATCAAAGTTTAACATAATCTTAAATATGAGTATAAATAAAAATATGATCCTTTAAATATATAAAAAATTTTAAAAAAATTATTAAATATATATCTATTTCCAACGTGCACATCAAGTCCGAGTAACATATATCAAAACTTATCCATTTTCCATTATGGCAAAATCTATAAAGAAAACAAATGCAATGTGAAAAACCCACCAACCCCTACCAATAAGGGGAGGCATCTACAGACAAAATATACTTTTTAGGAAGTTGATTCACAGGAATTGTAGGGAAAAAGATATAGACAAAATTTAGGTCAAATTGCTTTAAAGTTTAAACCTTTTTCATCTAACTTTTTACTTTATTGCAAATGAAAAACGCAAACAAAAGCTTTGAGTTAACCCTAGAAAGTACCTTTTTTCCGTCACCAAATATTTAACTAAATAGAGATTTAAATTACAGGCTGGCATAAAAAAAGATGGTGCTAAACTTGAGCACTAGGCAAAGTGGAGCATTGATCACAGTGGGCTAAAAAGATTAGACTTTCAATTACCATGGGGGCTAAAGAGTATGATAAAAGTTTGATCTCCATCCTAAAGGTATACTACGCGTCACGATCATATAATATAAATATATAATATAATACGTAAATATATTAATATTAACAAAATAGAAATATTAATGTTTTAAATTTTAAATAAATACGAGTGCGATGCAAAGGAACTACAACAGCCATAGTTAAAAAACGGTGCATGTTAGCTCCACCCATAATAATAATAATAATAATAATAATAAAGATGTATTAGAACAGACGTGCAACCTCTGACACATTAGAACCGTACGCTTGGGCACTGGATACAAAATTTTGGTTGTAATCCCCGGAAACCCAACATTCCAAAGCAATTAAAAAGGAATCCCAGATTAAAAGAATCCATATCCTCGCTTTTTCTTTTTCTTTTGGCGTTTCATTATGAAGAAGAAAATGGGTTAATTCTAGTTTTTTTTTTCCCCTTCTCTTTTAAACTTACCACGAAGAAGCTTGCGATGCGGTGTAGAAACTGTGATATTCCCCTGCTTGATCCTCAACCCCAACAGCTTCAACCCACATGAACCACCGATGTTTTGACCCCAACCTGCAAGCAAAGATACCCAAAAAAACAATTGAAAACTATAGTAGTTGAATTTAAATGATACGGATATGAATAAGTATTTAATATAAATATATTTAATTTTTAAAAAATTATATCATCAAAATTGTATTAAAAATATAGGATACGATAATTAAAAAATAAAATTAAAGTAGGAGAAACTTAATTAAAAATAAAAAAGAAAGGAATTAGTTAAAAAGATCCTTTTTTTGGGCTATAATAATGATCAGAAAGAGACAAACTGGAAGATAACAGGGAATTTAAAAGGAGGAGAAGAATATGGGAAACATGGCGAACCCGCCATGTTTCGGAAAGGGAGGTCTCATCCACTTTGATAATGGAGTATCTAATGAATGTGAATCACGCACCTGAGAAAAGGGCGGTGGCGAGTAAGAGGAATAATACGGCGAGAAATGAGGATAGTAACAGAAGGAATCGCCGATTCATCGGTGAAAGCGAAATTCCTGTATCAGATTCTCTTTCTATTTTTCCTGCTCTGAAAATCAAGTCAGATAAAGTCAACGAGTAGACTCGGAGAACTTGATACGGGTGACTTGAACCTCAAGTAGAAAGGAAAAAGCTCAAAACGCCATGAAAAATCTGCAACAAAAACAACGTTGAAGATTATATATTACGAAGATTACATTCACATCCCATCATCCATCAAAATCTCAGAAAAAAAAGTGAAAAACGAAAAGGAAGATGAAAAAAACAACCGTCAGATCGGACGGTAAGCGATTCAGAGATTTTGACTTTAAAAAACCAAAAAGAAAGTCTACAAAAACCCAACTAGGTTTCACGAGAGCTAAAGTTTAGGCTCCCAAAACAGTAAACCCTGAAAACGACGGCGATTTCTTACCAGAACCCCACTCTCTCACTCTAAAACAAAGAATTTTCAAAAACCCATTTTTCATTTCAATGTTTTTAATTCTTTTGTTGTTTCACTGTCTCTCAAGAAACGAAGTGTTATGACTCTTGGTGCTAAAAGTGGCAGTTCTTGAGAGAAGCAAAAGGAAAAGAAAGCGAAACCCAGAATTAAAAACAAGCAAAGAAAATGAATTCCAATTGAAAAATAATAATAATAATAATATTAAGCTAAAAAAGATGAAGAAATAGGCAATGGAATTTACTGAAGCAGTCGGCAAAGCAGAGATTACAGTACAAAAACAAAGCAAACAGTGGTACAGCTTGCATGAAAAATAGTAAATAATAATGGATATATTTTCCTTTTTTTTTAATTTTTTTGCATGAATATTTGAAGAGACAAAATTTGCAGAAATAAGATCATGAAAGACAGAAATGACAAAACAAATGTCGATGGCATTTATTGAACTAAAAATTATTATTATTATTATTATTATTATTATTATTTACATTTTTTTCAATGGAAGACGAGATAAAAACAAAGAGAAGTTCTTCACCTTTGGAGATACAGATGAGATCAACCGCAGCAGAGCTCAATCAACTCTGAAACGCGTGCGTTTTGGGTTTTTTTTTTTTTTTTTCCTGATACCTCCAGAATCGAGCCAAGAGCCTAAGACTGATGGAGAGAAGGTGAGAAGGCAAAGATGAAAGGAGCGGTGGGTAATTTAAAGTTGAGAAAAATTGTTTTTTTTTAAATAATTTTTAAATTAAATTAATTGTTATCCAAAAAAATATTTATTTAAATTATTATTTATAATATTTTATCTTATAATTAATAATTAATTTAAACTTTTTAATACATTAAAAATTATAATTTACTTAATATATTAGAACAAAAAATGTTATTAAATACTTCTTAATTGGTTTGATATTTTGAACGCAATTCAAAATATAATATAAAAATAAATTATAATATATTTAAATATAATTAATCAAATTTATATTATATTTATTATTATTGATGAAAATATTAAAAGCAACATAAAAGGATTCAAGAGACTTAACTCAGGGCGACCTTGGATATACTATTTCATTTAACTTTAATTATTATTTAATTAATTAAAAATATTTATAATTACATTTAATTATAAAATATATAAATATTAATAAAAAATTAATATTTTTAAACACCACAAGTTAGACAAGAACCAAATTTAAATAAAAAAATAAAATAAATTCGAGTTCTTGCTCAATTTGATTTGATTTATAAATATGTATAATCAAATTATTATATTTTTGAATTAATAAAACGTTAATTGATATGATTTTTATGAATATAACATATATAATTATTAAAATACAATCTAATATATATTTTTTAAAAATTAATAATAAAAATTATTATATTAAAATTTATATAGAATAACAAATACGATTATGATATATTAAAATATACGAAATAGACGGTGGGGTCAGTTAAGACAAAGTCACGTGTGGCCAAACATGAAAAATTATTACTTTATCACACTTTTTAGGAAGGAATCTTTTATTATTACGGTTAGGCGATTGGTTGACACGCTCCATTAATAACAAGGAAAAAGGATTTTCATTTTAGTATTTATTTATTTATTTATTTTCCTTTTTATTGGTTGAAAGTTACTGGGAATTAAGAATTAATTAAAGGGAATTATTAATCTCTACATTAATTCAATTAATCTTTTATAATTATTTTTTTAAAAAAATATTATAATACATTTGAGATTTGAACTTTAAAATGTTTATTAAAAAATAATATATTTTTCCCCTTTATATTAGATTCTGACCTTTTTCACCAAAAAATTAGAGAATAATCATATTAAGTAGGTTTATTAAAGTGTTGTTAGAATATTTTTTAAGATTTATTAATATACTATTTATAACAATAATGTTGCACTAAATGTAATAATTAATGGGTTTTTTCATCATTTTCGATACATAAGATAAAGATACTACCAAATAGGAGTTTGCTAATGATGTAGCTTTTTTTATAAAAATAAAAATTTTATTTATTATTTTCAATACATTAAATAAAATATTATTATTATATATATTAACCCTAAAAATTATCATTAAAACTTTCATTAATAACATTCTACTGCATATAGTAAATGAACTTAGAATATTCATCAGTACAATAATAATAACAAAAATAAGGAATGTAATGTTTCCCCAAAAAAATGTAACATGTTCTCCAGGTTTCCCAAATGAGGCAGATTTCATTTTCATCTTAACACATTTTTTCCCATTGAATAATGTTGATGATCTTGTTTTAATTATCTTTTAGGTTTGAAGAGTGATTAGGACAAATAAGCATGTTTCAATGAAATTATAGATAATAAGATAAATGTGCTTATTATATTAGCCAATGAATGGTATAACAGAAATCATAGTTTAACTTCGGGTTTTTTTTTTTTTTAAATGAAGTCTTAGCTTGAAGATGGAAAAAAGATTGTAAATAACTGAGATTTGAATTTTAAATTTGGTGGATGTCATTATAGCTTTATGAACTAATTGAACTAAGCTCGGGATTAATAGTTTAACTTAATTCATAAAGTTATTCGGTATCCACGAAGTCTAAGTTTGAAGTCTAATATTTGTAACCATTTTTTTATCCTAAACTGTTGCTTTCTTTGTAAAAAATGTGTAAAATATTCAGAATTTATAAACAAATTTGCTTAACAAAAAGAGGTAAGGAGATGGTAAAATTAGAAAAAAAAAAAAAGAACATGTTGATAAAAAATATATATATAAGTTTGATGTAAGATGATCAACAAGAAAGGAAAGAAAAAGGTCAAAACACTAATTAGGTAGAAGACATGATAGAAAGGGTATGTTCTTTTCTGGCCAAACAATTCAAAGGGTGTGTGAGTGAAGTGGATTATCACAATTTATATTTCTATGGGGATGTTGAGTTAAAAGTTGTGAAGGGAATGCCTTTTTCCTTTTTTAGCAGTAAAGATTGGGGCTTTGTTGTTTTTACTTTGAGATGGGTTTTTCTCTAGGTTAAAGGTTTTTAGAAAGATGTTTTCGATAATTTTATTGTTTAAATGATTGTGTAAAATATTTTTTATTATTTTAATAATTTTTTAAAAAAGCTATTTAAATATAAATTTGAATAAAAAAGATTTTTGTTTGCTTTATTTTAACTAATAATTTTAAGAAATTGAGTCAATCTTTTCTTTTTTCTCAATCAATATGCTAAAGGGATTGATTAGTTTTGCTTTGTTTTAAATTTCAAAAAAAAAAAAATGTTTAGCACTTTTGAAAAGCTAAAAAAAAAAAAAACATATTTTTTTGATAAAAATTGATTGATTTTTTGTTAACCAAAAAAATATTTTCAATTAATTAAGTTATTTTCTGCAAAAAAAATATTAAAAAAATACAAAAATTATTTTCACCATACAAACCTTTAGAATGTCATCAATAAAATCTATCAATTCATAGATTTTTTATATTTTTAAATATCATAGTTATATTTAAAATATTATATATTTTTTAATATATTAATAATTTATATTATATAAAATTTTAATATATTTATATATTTATATATTTTATTAATTTTATTATTTTTTATATCATATAATCATATAATACTTAAAAATACTGTCGAGGTAAGCATGCCCCGGAGCTTGCCTGGATACCGTGAAAAGGAAAAACTGGTCAAAAACATGCTATCGTGAGAGAAAAGAAATAGCCTACTATCGATAGCGGTCAACCCCTTGTCGTTGCTACGTCGCTGCTGCAGTTAGCCTCTAGACTAGACTTGTGAATTGAATTAATCTAGTTAATCTTGAATTTTAAAAATTTTATATTATTTTTGATTTTAAATCATTATAATTTCAAATTACTTAAATTTATTATTCTAATTAATCATATTCAAGTTAATCATCAAATTTTAACACTCAAATTTATTAAACTCTACTGCTTTAAATTCAAATTATTTTGAATTAGTTGTTCAAATTATTTTAAATTTACTTTAAATTCAAATCATTTCGAATTAATTATTCAAATTATTTTAAATTTAATTCATTTTAAAATTTAAATTATTTTGAATTTAATTTATTTCAGATTTAAATTGGTCAATCAAATTAAATCAAGTTTTAAGATCAAATTAATTAATTAATTTTTTTGAATTTGAATCAAAATTGACAAGTCTACTTTCAACCGTTAACCTAGTACTGCCAGGGTTAACTAATTGCCGAACTTTTGACGACAAAGCCATGCCTCCATGCCCTCACAAATCATAATATATACTATACACAAACTTGGACGACATTTAACATTTACATTAGAAATAATTGGTTGCATCTGAGCCCCTCAGAATTTCCATCCATGTTTTCAGAATCTAGTAATCATATAACTACCAAGATGATTCTACATTTATACATGTCGGTGATGCGAGAATATCGAGCTGACCCAAACCAAAATCAGCAAACGAATTGATCCGACCACGATAATGAATCACTTCTGGTTGATTGCAAGCAAAAAGGGTTAAGTATGTTGTTACCAAAGCCGTCGGCATAAGAGCTATCGACGTTCGGGCTTGAAGTTTGAAGATTTCATCTTCTCCAGCCGCTTAACTTTTTCAAGCAATTCTTGGATGGTATTTGATGCGTCCTACCCGGACGGCAAAACCCGAAAAGTAATAAAATGAAAATAAGATAAAGAAATGTAAAGATAAATGCAAGAAAAGAAGTTGGAAGTAAATTCAAGCGGAAAACAAACATGCAAGAAATGCAATAACAACACAAAATGGAAGTCTTGAAAGAATATAACCTTTAGCTTCTGTCTCAAGTTCTCTTCCTCAATGTTTCTTCGATCCCTCTCCTCGGAGAATATGTTAATTAAACTTTCTTGCTCAAGATTCAGTTGCTCGATTTTTTCCTGTGCCGCTGTCAGCTGATTAAATGATATGAAAGGAACCAATCAAACTAAGTGTAACATCTCGCAAAAATAAGTTTGATCAGTAGCAATCAGAAAGGCATTAATGTCGATTTCTATGTTGCTCGGACTTTTCATTTTTCTTAAAATGCCTATGTCCAACACACGTCTGACGTATATCTGGACATAGGCATAGATATAATCCTCCAAGTACATGGAAAAATGTAGAAAAAATTGAACATATCCGCATGACACATCCGAGTCCAAGTAACTTAGGTCAAGATAATAAATGGCAATTACTTGTGGAAGTTACTAAAGCATGTCTACATGCTAACCACAAAGAACTAATACACGTAAACTATCAATTACATCACAAACTGACGTATTGTCCTTTTATTTGTATTATTCTTTGCATTTACTTAAGCTATTCGGAGAATGGATCATACCTCATTTTCAAGTGATTTGCACCTGTTTCTTTCCTTCTGCAAATCATTGAGCAATTCACTTTGGCGCTCCCCCTCATATTTGAGTAATCTACGAAAGGAACAAGATCTTTTAGATTAAAGTCGGGCCAATGCAAAACCCATAAAGCTTAATAAATATGGTTTTAAAAAGAAACCTTTCTCTTAATTCACAATTCTCCTGTTTCAACTGCTCCACTAGGTGTAAATTGGTCGCTGGAAGCGAAGGCTCACCTTCATTGAGAACACGCTCCTGCCAGTTGAACAAATATGAATATTAAAACCGCACACATATAAATAAAAACAACAGTTCAGAAAGATCAATTTTGCAGACAAAGAAGCAGATGTAACTTAATTTACGAGTTCCAACCGACAACAAGTTGCATCAATGTTTTATTAATTAATTTGCAAATTGGCTAGAAACGTCAACAGGCTAAATGCTTTAATTTTTGCCAATAACACAGTTAAACTATCACCCTTTTAGCAACCTGCATTAAGTTATTTTTCCCAAGCATCAACATCTAGTTCCTTCAATGACCAGATTACGACGGTCATCTTCCGGAACTGCAGAAGACAAGCTCAGCTTTATGTTTTTATGAAAAATCTCATTAAACCAAACCTGAGAGATGGGAGTTTAAATGCGGTGAAAAGGTAAGGTATACACTGAGGTGAAAAATAAAATGCAAATGGGAAATGCAAGATTCATCACATTGTTTAACCAAGTAATGTGGTAAAACAAAACCTTGAAGTAAACAGAAGTGAAGCATGAAAATAACCTTTGACTGTGATCGTTTAAGAAACTTTCGATTGCTGCCATTAGCTTGTCCCTCAGGCCAAACCTCATACACATCATCACTGACATCCTCTGCAGAAGGAGAAGAAGCTACAAATGATCTTAATCTTTTTCCAGATTTTCTGGGGTCCTTTGCGCTGTTACCTATCGATGCCTTTTTCCTATAATCACCGTTGCTAAACACATGTCCATTACCATATCCACCATCCACTGATTTAGGAAATTCCTGACCTTTTGTTCTTTTTCTCCAATTTGAGGGTGAATACAACTTGTCAGAGTCTGAAGAAAGTCGCTTGCTGCTAGAAGTATTCTTATTCGATCGAGTAGAATTTTCCGGATCATGATCAGGTGAAGTATCTATAGGATCAAAAAAGCATGTGATGGATCAATCAGGGAGTGGCAAAAAGTTCACAATAATGCACAACTTCTAAATGAAAACCAGGTGGCATACCACTTCCTAAAGGCTGATCTATATTTTTCTTATTACGCCGTGGAGCATAGCCAATTCTATGACAATTTGTGGACCTAAAATGAAGCAGCCAAAATTCATTAGAAATGAGTTAGTAAAAGAAACAACTCTGGTGATCCAGAAGCAACAGTTAAAAGCAAATGTAACACCGTTACAAATGGTATATAACTGGAATGGAAAAACAAACCAGTAAGCCTTTTGCATTTGTACTAGTCGTGCTTCAAGTCTAGCAAGAACTGTTGTACGCTCAAAACCCTGCTTATCGTGAGCTGGCTCGACAAAATTAGCCTCCAAAACACCTGTCATAAGAATGAAGTGAATTAGAACATAAACCAGTGAACTAACTAGGAGTCTCTAATGCTGAAACAATACCTATGACACCACGACCATCACTCCCAGCTGCATTCCAAACCCTCCAAAAAGGCTGGAGAAGTGGATTAAAGAAGGCATTAGTCAAGAACATTGTAAAAAGAAAATATATTGAAGGTAATTTTGAGGCAAAGTGCAAAATATGCTCTAATCAGATGCACTATTTAAAAATGCAAGTGAAGCAAATCACAAAGCATCCTATAACAACATTTCATACAGAAGTAAGACAACAAAGACTATTTTAACATGACTTAAGCTGTATCAAACAGTAAGTCAACTAAGGAAAGAAATGTATCTCCAATGAAAAAATATCTTCAAGTTTCAACCATTGAAAGCAAAAATATGCCTCTGCCATATCATAATAAAGTAATCAACTCGCTAAAGAAGCAACAGCAATGTCTGAGCTACACATGATAACTCCAACATATGCAGAAAGGAATAGATACATCATAAGTTAAGCTGCCAGAAAAAAGTAACAAGTCTTTTCTTCTTTTCCTTTTGTTTTCCTCAAAATCAAACCAAACATCTTAACCTGGCATGGAGGACCCAGATAATGCAAAATGCAAGACAGAAACATGGTGCAAATTATATATGAGCACACTATGAAAAATGAACATTTATAAGCAATCCTTGTGACACATTGTATCCAAAGCAGATATAAAGCAAACCTTGATGAGTCGGTTTTTGTGATAAACATTGAAACCCTGAACATCGATGTGATGTTTAGCGTCTTTCACAAAACCAATGGTCACCAAAGCAGCCAGCTGAAGACAGAAATGCAAGGAACTGGTATCAGATAATCATAGAGTGAAGGAAATCGACCAGAAAAATAATATTTAGCATTTATTACATTCAAATCCTTAGGGGCCCCCTCAGCACTGGGATTTGGTCGATATGTTATCATCTCAGTGAGCATCATATCATTAACTACATTGTGGTGCTCAACATCTTTCCCACGTAAAATGATTCTGAAGTTAGGAGGAAGTCTCAAATAAAGTATTGATGCATAACTCTGCAGATTGAACACAGAAAATAAATTAAAATAGAAATGAAGTAGGCAAAAAAATAAATATGTACTGCTTCAGGCTAAGCATTAAATAAGTACAAAGCAAGCAAAGCATCCAAATTTTTAGAAATCTTCCACCATGCCTGAACCAAGAAACAACTAACAGCAGGTTTAGTTTTTAGAAAAATATTCTCCATTTTCCATCTCAATTTGACTATAGATATAACCAAGTAGATCACTAAACTTTGAAAACCATATTTTCCAATTTTCTATAAAACTCGACAACCATTTGAAATTGCTCAAGTTTCTTACAAACTAGAAAACAAGGGCTTCCAAATTTAGTTATTTATAAAATTTGATAGATCACATCTCGAGTAAAAGTGACGATAGAAAATGAAAAAGAGTTTCAGAACAACGTATGCCCTAAACTTCTGATGCAAGTGAAGCAATAATCCATTCAGAATTTGCCCCTCACTCTGTTCAGGTTAAATTGTTCTGTTATTGTTGTTCTATTTTCCTTCGGTTTCTCCTTCCTCTTGGACACTTTAGATTTCAACATAATAACGTACATTTTCGGTTCATTGCAAATGGTATAAAGTTAAGAAAATTTTGGATATGGCTGTACAACATTCTAACCCACAGCTAAGGCATCATAAAACACAGACAGCCATTTTCAAGCATAAAAATCATAATTTCTGCCATAAAAGTCTGTAAAAATGTAGTTACCCTCAATGAATGTCTATATGTCAGAAAGTGCCTCGAGTTGGGAAACTTTTTTGCCATTTGTATATTATTCTCATCACGGTTAACACCTCGGAGTTGGATGTCCTGCCAACAATAACACAAGAAAAAATTTAACATCAAAAATACATTATATTCCGTCCACAATTTTAAATGGTAGAAAACAAAATCCAGGAATCTCAGACATACATGTGGATCACCATGAAAATCAAGTTCTAATAGCCCTTGGTCATCCTCCCATAGATTATATATAATAATCCGTGTGCCATGGTCTTTCATCAGATTGAACTACAAGCAGGAAAAGGAAACTTTTTACCACAACTAAACAAAATAACAGCCCAAAGTAATGAAGATTCAAGCTTACAGAAAAATACCAAATTGTAACTTGCTAAATAGTGGAAGAAGAGATGAGAAATCAGAATCTGAACAAACTCCTTTTCTCAACAACTATTCAAGGTCCATCCTTCTACTGACATCAAATTGTTCTCTTTTCTTTTTGCTCATCAAAACAGATTTTCAACCCAGAAAAGCAACAACAGAATCAGAGTTACCTGACGAAGGAGGTCTGTTTCACTAAAAAAAGGAGACCACTGTACAATAGTTTCCAAATTTCTATCCCAATCACTGGCATTAGATCGTATGAGCTTGCTCCATTCTTGTTGTTGCCATTCATAATCTAGCTGCACATTTCAATCCACACAATGATTAACATCGTTCACATAGAAGAATGGGATGATTGAAAAAAACAAAGATTAACTCAATACCAATAGCGTGTAGTAGAATGGTTATGTAATTTATTAGACTTAAGGCAAGGGGTTTGGATGGGAACACATGCAAACTGAATCAAAAAATTAGACCTAAAAGTTATGAAAACAAAATGCTTGGAAAGGATAAATAATAGAACAAAAGAAGACAAAAGACAAATCTTAACATACTCTCAAGCTGCATGTTGATTAAATTATAAGTGCAGCTAAGAAATAAGCCTAATCCTATTTTATTGAATCTATATCTGCTTGGCTATAAAATCTATAGTGATTGTGTTTGCAGACACCATTTTGAATGCAATGATGGTGACTACAAGTATATTCATCACACAGACAATAAAATGTTGTAGTTGACATTACCATGGGTACCACAATGTCTTCCTTTCCTGTGCTTGTCAAAAACGTGTAGGACAGCAGTCCAATGCTCTGTGTGGGGCTAAAAACAAAACCAGAGAATTTGATTAGCATTTGCAGTGACAAAAACAAAAAGAAAAGGTACCTCTGATATGTCAAAAATAAAATAAAAGTAGCAGATATGCATTGAAAGCAAATACACAAACATTGTCACAAAGATTTGAAAAATTTTTCTCAACATCATCTAAAAATTAGGAAACTATTTCCTATAAATGATGTTGTTTGACAGAGAAACCAACTTCATAACAATTTTTCAACAATTGATCATTCCAGCGCCCCCCCCCCCCAAAAAAAAAAGAAAAAGAAAATAAAAAGGAATTAAGAATGACTACTGTTTTCCATCTTTTCCACAACACCGAGAAAATACAAGAACATCAGCACCAAGCCTCATGGTACTAGTCTTGAATCCATTGCCATCTGTAGAAAAGGAAAATCAGTAAAAAATGCTTCGTGGAAGACAAATAAGCAATTCAAGTATCTTTCCACCAAAGAATAGAAACTACTAAATACATTGTCCAATTGTGTTTGCTACTTTGCTTTTTGCAGAATATCCGAGAGACATGCAGTGACGCATTTTATCGGGATCCATCCCACCTCCATTATCTGCAATGACACGAATAAGCTTCCGAAACTTAGCATATTATCAACACAGAATTTGATTCTTTGAAGACCGTAGAAATATGTAATACTAATTGCACATAAAACATCATTAAAGATGGTAAAGAAACTAGCTTTACAAAATAACTATCTTCAATAGCACCTTCACACATTTAGAAATAAGCAAGTTCAAAATGCAGAAGCATATCTTCACTTGTCTAGCCCATCAGTATAATGTTCTTTACTCTCAACTTCATGGTTGAACTCATTAAAATGCAGAAAGAGATGACAGATCCCGTTGATTATGAAGCCAAATAATATGCATCAATATGTAATGTGGAAAAGTGAACAAAAGACACAAGCCAGAATAACCATAAACAAATAATATATATATATATATATGAAACAAAGTACCTTCAATTAGCAACATTCTATTTCCATCCTTCTTACTTTTAATCATGTCTATATTAACATATGTAGCTCCATTGCACGCCTGAAATCAGAAGAAGCAGATTAAAATTGTAAAAAGAAAAGCAAGTATTACACAATCGAAAATGTGGTGGCATCAAGTACCTCATCCAAAGAGTTGTCCAGAAGCTCCGCAAAAGCTGCAGAAGTAAAATTAATAAACACACCTAAAGGATCTAGAAAACTTGAATAAGAAAAAAAGGCTCATGTCTTCTTAGCCGGAATAGCTAAAATGCAAAGAAAAGAGTGCATTTAGGTTAGACTCCACCTCCAAGAGCCCATTTATGACTGGTTGCATTAGAATGTAGAAATTTTGGATGAACCCTGACATGATCCACGCCACCTACAAGCCAAATGAAATTTAGAATAGAAGCATTAACAACTTTAATAAATAAGGGGGAAAAAAACCAAAGCTCAAACAATTAACCTTTAGGATCCGCATGATTAACAAAGAATGAAACAAGTCAGAAGGTGAAGCATATTTACTCAAGCAATGAAAAATTGCAAATGCAGGGACCTCACTGACTAAAACTTTGCTCAAAACTTACAGATTCTCATTTTCGAATGGCAATATAATAATAGTTACTAACATTAATAATAATACCTGAAGATAAATTCCAATCGGTTGATGGAGCTCTATCATAATCTCCAGCCTTCCAAAACTGCTTGCAAAGCACATTCGAACTCAAACTCCTACTTGACGTCTGTTCCGACGGTCCCACCGTTGCAGGAATCTCCGCAACCGCCATATCAGAGGCCAAAGGAACAGAAGCCAGATCATCCGGTGGTAGAGGAGCCAAAAACCCCACCGGCAGCAAAAAACCAATGTCATTCACCTTACTCTTCTTCGAAGCCCTACCCTCAGGTCCTTCCCCTCC
This sequence comes from Adansonia rubrostipa, assembly GCA_038381775.1. NCBI lineage: Eukaryota > Viridiplantae > Streptophyta > Magnoliopsida > Malvales > Malvaceae > Adansonia > Adansonia rubrostipa. Next base: position 3,825,530 of record JBBYHM010000013.1, read on the forward strand.
TGCAACGTCGCCGTTTGAGTTATCGTTCTCGTCCGGCTCATCTGAGTCATCACTCGAGTCCGAGTCACTGCTACTACTGCTGAGCTCGATTACCGAGGCCGGTTGTTCCCGTACAACGCCACTTAGCTTCCGTCTTTCCGCGCTTAACGTTTCCATAATCTCTTGCTTCACGCGAACTTCCATGGATAGACCGCCAAATAAAAAAAAACAACCAAAATTCTATAAAAAAAAATTAAAAATAAAAAGAAGACGAGATTCAAACTTTCGAGATTCCTGTTTAAGCTGCCATTGCATGCGAGATTTGAAAACAAAAAACAATTTATGCTTTCAATCGATTAGTGTTTCCTTCTTTTTTTTTTTTTTCTATCGCATCAAACTTTGAATCGATGTTTTTTCTTTGTACGGTAAATAATTCATTAAACAAACTCTTGAGTTTCCCTCTTCTAAAAAACAGCAACATAATAATAATAATAATAATAACTTTTGAGTTTCCTACTTATTTTAAAAATATTTTTATTTTGATTTAGAAAATACAAAAATTAAAATTTCTTTGTAAAACATGAGAGATTTTAAAATATATACATGCTTAAAATATAAATATTAATTTTTAGCAAAAAGAAAAATACATGCTTAAAATACAAATGTAGTTTATTATTAAAGTAATGTCTTCACACAAAAGACTTTTATATTAATATATATATCTAAAGATTGCTTGCATTCTAAGTTGTTTAATTTAGGTACAACAAAAGAGATAAATTATAAAAATGTTATTTATTTTAATTGAATTAATTTTAAAAATTAGCAACACCAATATTTAGTGCCCATTAATTCTCTTTCCCTCTCTCTTTTGTCTTTTTTCTTTTCCATAAGCTTGCCCTTTCATTATCTTTCTTTTCATAAACTCTTTTCTTTCTCTCTCTTCATTTTCCTTTTCCCAACAAATCTATTTATTATTACTTTACTTCTTAAAAAAAATAATAATAACTT
>JBBYHM010000013.1:3828319-3846340 GCA_038381775.1 Adansonia rubrostipa
TGAAGAAGCTTCCTGGAAGTAGCTGTAATTGATAAAGTGTGCAACAAGATTCGAGTAAAGATACTAGTTTATGTTACTTGGATCAAAAATGGCTATAGATATTTATATGTTATTTTTTAAAAAAAGGTTTTATAACATATTTAAAAAGTTCTTTTAATATTTATATCTACATATAGGTCAAATACAAATATTAAAAAAAAAAACTACAAAGTCAAGCATATATCCTAGTGAGCCAAGAACCAAAATAGTTGCTTTATATAACCACTATTTAATTTGCACAGCTTCTCTCTCTCTCTGTTGTCTCTTTTTCTTCCTTCAATAATTACCGATATATACTTTAAAAAAATAAAAAGTTCGATAACATAAATATGCAAAGATCCTTCAAATAAGACTAAGCATAGCCCACATCACTGATACTAAAGTTAATAAGCTTTAAATTATGTTATTCTGATTTTTTTAAAGTAATCTTGTCCGATACATATCGGAATATGGTATGAGATATGATCCTCATAAAACCTTCTAAATACATGAAAAAATATAAAAAAATTTAAACAAACTCGTGTCGAATATATAACCATGTCCGGCACTTATACCCTACTAACTTGTGTTGTAGATGCCAAAGGACCAGTTTGATATATGCAAGATAAACAACAAACAAAAGAGTTGGGCAAAATCCCCAAACCTGAATCACCAAAAGAGGTATTTCAAGCAAATTCTGAGCATCAGGAATCTCATAAACCAACTTCCCAAGAGTGATAGGATCAGGCTTGGTTATATCCCCTATCTCATCTAGTCCACAATTAGCTTCAGCCTCGACGAAAACAGCACCTTCCCCAGTGCAATCCACTATGAGCTTCCCTTCTGAGCTAATTGTTAGTCGCCCAGCAAGTGGATAATGGTAAACAAGTATCTTTGACAAGCCAGTTTTAACTGTTTCCACAGCATCTTCATTGCCTTTAGAATCTGATTTGAAGAAATAAATGGTACGAACTATCACTGCAATGTTTTGGTCAAGGTTTGAGAGGTAGTAAAGACCCTTCTCAGTCTCTTCTGCTGGAAGAACCCGAGTTGGTTCGCCTTGGTTGACACTGAATTCAGGGGTACCGTAGCTAAAATCCGCCATTCGAATACGCACCTAATCACAACTGAAAACAAAAAGCTGATGTCATGCGTCGAGTATATGGCAGATATCAGAATGGCTATATGGAGTTGGAATCAAAGTCACTGGAAACGTACCTGAGAGTAAGAATCAAGACTAGGAAACAGCAATGATACTGGTTTTTGCATGTTACGTTTGCACTGGAGATGAACTTATATAGGAGAAACTTGAGCAAAAAAATGTTGAAAAAGTCATACAATATGATAGGGACGGTTTGCTGATGGTTATTGGAGAAATGAGTCATAGGTGTAAAAGTCCCATCAATGGAAGAAACTCCATTAAAAAGGAGACAAAGACATAAAAGTTTAAACCCCATTTTAGGACATGGGTACTGTTTCTGAAGCTTTGAACTAAGCCCATTTTGAGTAAAGGTAGGCTACTGGTTCATACACCAAAACATTATCAGCCGTGAAAAGTATGGCGTGAGAGTGAAGAGTGACCTTGGAGTTGGTTGATTTAGTTGGCTTCCAAAGAGTAGGTTACTTGATAAAATTTTAGCATGAGAATTTGACATATTGATCTAAATGAAGTCCTGAAGAGTTCAAATCACATGTCAGTTTCCAGAATTTCATGCTTGAAAGCATTGAACTTTTATTACAAATTAATAGATACGTGTTATGACCATGATCGTGAAAATGGGATTTCTGTGCCAATTGTAGTTGATAAACCCAAATACACGAAAAACCCTGGACCCTTTACCAAATATTCTTCCAAAATCATCAATAATGCATGTTTCCTTGATGAATAGCCTTTTTTTATTGTTTATTTTTTTTCAATTTCAGAAAAACAAATGAAGGAAAGTGATTTGGAGCATTTAATCAACGTTGATTATGAATAATATTAGGTGGGGCAAGCATCATTAGATGGGTAGAATGCCCTGATGATGTTCTAGTCTCGCAAGAAACAGATGTTTATTGCAAGCTTATTCGTGGGCTAACCTTGACATTTGCTTTGGATTTATATAAAATGTTATCAACCCAACATTGGATGAATTTTAAATGCACGTTAGTTCAAAAGCTTCAATCAAAACTTTCAAGTGCAGAAACGTTCATAATCTTGATAAAGATCTTATCATACTGTTTAACAAGTTTATCCAGCAAAGAAGTACAGTGCATTCAATCTTTGAATTGTAGCAAGTAAACTTACATAAACAGAAAGTGTTCACGAAACTGCAACCCCAAAAAATTCTCTTACCTAATCTCATTCCATTATTCAAAATAATATTAAAAAAATTATTTTTATATTAATATTTGTCATTAAATTTATTTATTAAATTTTGATAAAAATATTATTTTATTATATAAATATTGTAAGTCAAACTAAATCAACTCTAATTACAACATAACTTAAACAAATCTAATCTAATAAGAGCCAAGCTTGTTCAGCCACTCGACCATTAACAGGTTATATTCACCTCTACTGGAAAGAAAAATAACTAATGTTCACTGACAGAAACTTTGGCAATCTTGTTTACAAGCACATATTTTCATTGATTCAAATTATGTTAGATTAAAATCGATAGAGGCGTTCACGTGTTGAATCAAGATAAGCCTAAATAGAGAATTTTATTTGATCTGTCCAACTTGAAAACTTGTTTTATTATCAAATATTGCGTAAATACTCAAACTGTAAGCATATTTCATTCCACCAAACGAGTATGGGGAGCAGAAAAATGCAAGCTTTGGACATATTAACATGTGAAGAAACAAAGACATGTACAACTTGAGGCTATCGAAACTGCTTAAAATATGACCATTCACGGAAGCCGAGCTCCATCGATTTTAATGACCTGATAAACAGCAAGTTAGGAGTACGAAAACGCAGACATACTGGCTGATTCCATCATCTTAACTAAATCTCCAATAAGTAAAACCTGTGATAAATCACTCGACATGTTCCACTGTAAATCTGGGCATTTCTTATTGCCTGGCTCTCTCTGTTTATAAGGACTCTGGATGCAGCCTGCTGCCAGAGATAACCCGACTTTTCAGCTGCCAACATGAAATAAGAGGGAAGTTGGCCCCTGAATCCTGATAGTTGAATGCCGATCGAGGCTAAGCCTTCCAGTAAAGAACGCACTTGCCATGTGGATCATGGGAGAATAAAGAATTACAATGGATGATTAACCATCGATACAAGGAATAAACCTAGAGCATCAATGCTTGGATGAGTCCAGACTGGCAATAAGGTACCATAAAAGAGTCACTAACTCATATGGTACAATCCCCCCCTATTTTGAACATCTAAAATGACTACTACTAAAATTTGTAATTGTATGCGAATGCAAATGAAAATCCAGAAGGGAGATAAATTACCAATTACTGAATGTATCTCACATGTTTTACATGGTCATATAATTCCTCTACTGAACTAAGCATCAATCATCGTCCCCATCTTTATCAGCACCACCATCTGTATCAGCATTCGCCTCATTTTCCTCCCCTTCATCACCCTTATCAGACATGTTATTTATCACATCTGTAACAATATCCTTCACCTCAGCTTTACTGTGCATCAAGTCCAGATCAAAGCGCGCCTCTAAGATGATAATCCAAATCTTATAATTAGTCAAGTATAAAAAAAATCAATATTGTAACAAAAATGCTTTAGAAACCAAAATGAACATAACCAGTTGCCGAAGAATATCAGATAATGTTGACAATCTTAATTTTAATCAGTTCATCTCCAAAACACAGAGATAAGGACACTACTTACAGTGTTGAAGTCCACCTTTTTTAGAACATCTACCACTACATTATGAATCTCTTCCCTGCTAGGCTCTGCCTTAGGCTTCTTCCCAATTTTGCCTTTACATGCCATAGCAGAAACTCAATGAACGAGAACAAAAAAAAAAAAAAAAAAAACTTCTACTATCCCCACCCTAGAAGCTTTTTTTTTTCCCCTCCTTTTTATAATATACACACGTAAACAGATCAAAATTTAGTAAAAACCTTATTAAAACGAGCCTAAGTAAACAATCACAGCATGTTAACAGTATAGCCAGAGAAATCTACCCTGATTCTTGGCAGAAACCTTAGCCGGTAACTTGTTTGTTTGCTTCTTGCCTATGACCTTGTCTTTGGCGGAAAAACTGCCATACATAGAGCTTTCATTTTCAACTTTCCATCTTTTTGATGCAGAAACCTTTGATTTGGAGCGAGAAGTCCCATCACCCTCACTAGCACCTTGTTTTGAAGTTGATCCAGAAGATTTTCTACTGGATTTTGCAGGACTTTTCACAGATTTTGCAGTGGTAAGCTTCTTTTCAAATGTAGATTTATCCTTGCTTTTCAATTCTGGACTCTCCGTTGCAGTCTCTTTTTAACTAATTTTTTTGATCAACTTCTTGGGTTTATCTTCTTTCTCTTATTCAGTCTCTTGATCATCACTCTCTTCTTTTGGTGTAATGTTAGTACCATCTTCACAAGAATCATCTTTAGTAACAGGAGATTCAATTTTGTCATCATCTTTATCTTCTTCCTCAGCTTTGCATGAAAACTTACACTTTTTCCCACTTTGAGGTGTTCTTTGTCACTTCTGTAGAGAAAAATTGGAAACAAAATAACAAGCATCAAGCACTCTCAGCCATAAAAAATGCCATAAAGATTAAAAAAAGGGTAGAGACAAGCAAACAGATTTAACATGAGAGAAAAACTATCATTCTCAAGCAGTACTTGGAACACAGCTATTTAAACAAAGATAAGATGGAATCAATAAATTTAAAAGAACAACATTGAGGAGCAACACATAAAAAAAAAAAGCACTAGTCCACAATCATAGATGTTCAACAAAAAGGTATACATCCAAATGGAACACAACTATACAAGACAAACCTTGGCTGACGTATCTGATGCTTCCCCAGAACCAATGTTTTTGCTTGGTGTAGCTTAACGCCTTTTACCCTTCTGGAAGAAGATGGATAAAGAATCTAATTCAGTCCCAAACTAACACTTAATCATGTCAAATACTCCATAACATGCAAAAGATCATGAAATAATGTTGCATCTGCTCCTTGTCAGCAAGTAGAATGTCAGTTATGGCATGGGGATTCCAAAATTCCAACAATTTGGCAGAGAGTTCCTCCTGAAAAAGGAACCGAGCTATTACCAAACAAACAAGAAAAATTACTACACAAACAATGATGCATTGTATACATTTCTTACTGACCTTTCTTACAGTGGCCCTCACAATTGGAATATTCAGCAAATCACAGAAATAAACCAATTTTTCTTCAAGACATTTGTCAATTTTTTTCCTTAATTTTGCTTTTTGTTTTTCCTGCTGAAAAGATTAAAAAAATGAGCATTAAGAAGATTTCGATTAATGAATAACAACTTATAAACAAAGTCAAGCATAGGCAGTGTATCTTCAATTAAACCTACTTTTACTACAAGCAATAAGAGAACCATGTAGTTGGACAACAAGAGGGAAAATGAATAAAACCTTCTTTCTTAAGATCAAAGAAAATACTTTAATCTCAACCCAAACATACTCCGAAAATCCGCCAATGTTTCTCTTCAAATTGTGAGGCTCTAAAAGGGGGGGAAAAAAGAACAAGTATGCAAAAAACCATCAAGGAACAACAAGACAAGATAATTCAATTACCTTTGCTTTCTTGCCAAAGAGTATCATATGAAGCATCTGCAGATTGTCATCATGTGTTCTCTTTGACAACTTGAAAGCCACCGAAATAGTTTACAATGCAAGAGAAAAAATAGGCCAGACTCTAGGGTAACAACAAAGTTGAACAAACATAAAAAAGATTATTTCAAATAAAATGCCAACACAACTACAGGATTAGAATCTGTCTGTCATCCAAGACAATCTTGAGAGTTAAATATTTAAATGAAGACTGCAAGACCTAACCAGCACGGTCTGAGTCAAATACTACCATACCTTCTAGTAACTTCACAAGCAATTCAAGCACATATAGAACTCATAATATGCTAAGCAATCCATAATGGAACTATTGCCATGAACTTCTGATATCCAGAAACAAGTACAAAGAAAGCAAGAAGATAAAATAATTGCAAACATTATCAGCAAGTACCAGACTATCATAGCAGTTCAAAGGGCTTCATCTCCAGGCCTATTTTCACAAAATTTCAAAGTTCTCAGAGTATAATCCATGGATTCCTTCACTTCAATTATTTACTATAATACTTTTTCAAGCTTAAGGACAGTCAAGCAGGCCAAAATGGACATGGAAAAAATATAACCTCGGTTTTAATACTGGACTGAATGCCATGACTCACATCTTCACGGGCAGGTTAATGTTGACTGATTTTTCTGCTTCCTCAAACGTGAGTCCAATGCATAACTAATAACCAAGACTCAAATAGTTTACTACATCAAACAAAACGTATGCCCTTTAGATAGTGTAAAGAAGTACTAAATTTAACCAAGTTCCAGGTTGTACTAATGTTCATCAACTGGAAGGCTCTACTCAGTAAAAACATTTAAGAAAGAGAAGAGAGACATACCATTTGGAATATCTTTAAGCTGTGTTCCGCGACCCTGAAAGCAAGGCAAACTCAAAACAATGAATCAAGACAAAGAAAAGAGAAAAAATGGGGAAAAATAAATCAAATCCTTAACAAAAATACAATACCTTTTCAATTGACAGAGGCTCGGCGAAGGAAGACCTGGCAACGGAAGGAGCCGAGTAACTTTCAATTAATTTCCTTTCCCTAGTAGGTCTGTCAGTAGTAGGCGTCACAGGCTCTATTTCTCAGCCGAATCTCGACTCGCTTTCCTGGAGCTTGCCTTTGTAGTCCTTCCCTCTTCATTATCTTCTTCCTCCTTGGTTCCATCAGCTTTGTCTTCTTCTTCTTCGTCCTCCTCCTCTTCTTTCTATTCAACTTCCTTGTTTTCCTCACTTTCCCCAAAAACTTCTTTCTCAGTCACCTCCTTACTTAGCTCCTCCTTTTTCCTATCACTTTTGTCTTTCTCTTCTTTAAACACCTCTTTATCGTTAACCAGAACAGCCCCCTCCTCTTCCTCGTTCGATTTCTTCTCTTCTAAGGTTTCCAACACCACAGAAACCACCAACCAACACAGCAAAAATCTCGCTTTCTCTCTTAAACCTTAAAATTATTAAAAAAAAAAAAACCGTAAAATGATCAAGAGATTTTTTTTTTCTTTTTATTACTAAAATATAGTTACAAAATTAAATAACTAATTTTTAAAGTTTTTTTTTTCTAATAATTGATGATTTTTAATTTTAAAGAATTGATTTGAAATAAATTAAAAGATGAAAACATTTTAAATTTAATTTTTAATTTTTAATTTTAAATAATTTCTTAAATGAACATCAACTTATTCACATAATTTATATATAGAGCATAGATAATATTATTATTTATTTTTACTGTGAAAATATTTTTTTAATTTTTATTTTTATTTATATTAAATATTAATTAAATTTGATAATTTTAAAAATATAATTATTTGATATAAAATAATTAAAATATAATTTAATATTAAAAATAAATAAATATATTAAATTTTTTATTTTAAATTAATTCGTTTTGAATAATAATTTAACTAATAAAAAATTTTTAATTTTAATTATATTATAAAAATATATAACTATTAATTTTAATATAAAAATAATTTTATTATTTAATATTTTTTAAAGAATAAAAGGGACGTAAGTTACCAATTGATATGGATCGAATTGGGGAAAAATTAAAAGGATTTCGAGTGACAGGCCCATGTTTCTTTACCACTAGCCCAAACATGGGCCTTGCTTGTTCTTTTATAAACCCTAGTTGTTTCGCCTTTCGCTTCTTCGTTAGCCGTAGGGTTTTCCTTCGACGTTTTCTTACTTAAATCACAAAAAACTCGGAAGAGGCGTAAGGAGGTGCAGAAATGGTAAATTCGAAAATACCATTTCAATTATTCTTCATCCCTTGTTGTTTATCTATTCAGAATTTTCTTTCCAATTTGTCACCATACATACTCTAGATGTTGTTCCCTGAGCTTTTTAATTTTGTTAATATTTGATTAAATACGTATGAATTTAAGTTAGAGCTTAGAGGATTAGAAAACTGTTTTTTTTTTTTTTAATAAAGACTTGGTTTTTAGATGATTTTGGTAGAATGCTAGGAAAAATTAGCATTTTATCCGATATGAACAGATCCATGACAGCTATTTTTATGATGCAGTGAACAGTGATAACGTTGAGAGATTACCATAAATCGTAGCTAAGCTAAAAGAACTAATGGTTTTCATTGCTTATTAAGTTTTGAACAAGCTTTGGGACTAACCTGACGATTCATGTATCTGTGTCATAATTGTGTTTAAGTTATTTTATATTTATATAGATTTTGATGCATTGAGTATGTAAATTTTGAGACATTCAAGTATTTGCAACATTTTGTGTTTTATTTTTTTCGTATAATATTTGTGTAATTGTGTCTAGTATTGCCAAGTCTTAGACTATTGGGGCTTTGCAGGAAATTGCTCATCGCTATTGATTTCACTAAGTAAAACAAGTGACGTTTATCTGTTTGTTTAAAGAATTTCTTTGTGAGCCTGTTTAATAGTTCGAAGTCTGAACCTAATTAGGAAATTGATGTACTTGTTTAAAAGGTTTCATCTTTTGTGTTTTTATTTCCGTTATTGGTAAATGCAGGGCCCAAAGAGAGGTGGAAAGGTGGTTGTACCAGCCAAGAAGAAACAAGTAATTTTCATTTTTTTTCTTAATAATCTGAATCCTTAAAATAACTTGATTGTGGTTTCACTATCTGATTCTTCTTTTGATTTTGGAAACTAGGAGAAGCTTGTGAATCCATTGTTTGAGAAGCGTCCAAAGCAGTTCGGTATTGGAGGGGCGCTTCCTCCAAAGAAGGATTTGCATCGATTCGTGAAGTGGCCTAAGGTTGTTCGCATTCAAAGGAAAAAGAGGATCCTTAAGCAGAGGTTGAAGGTCCCACCAGCATTGAACCAGTTTACCAAAACTCTTGATAAGAACCTTGGTATGCGATAAAATCTTCACTTGTTTCTACTTGTATATTAGATTAGGAAATTTCTCCGTTCTTTTATTAGTTTTTTGTTTGGGTTAAATATTATGTTGGAAAGAGAATGAGTTCCATTAGAGCTCCCTTTTTTTTTTTTTTCCATTTTTCTGTTCGTTCTTGTTTGCTATTAACTGAGCATGGTTGTTTGTAATGGAACTTCAGTCAAGGAAAAAAAACCTTCTGATGGAGTGTGCTATTTAGGTATAACCTGTTTTTTGACCTTTCTCCTGATAATTAGTCTAGTTGAAAAAATAATAACAATTGGAAATATGAAAATGGGCGAACATGGGAGAATCGCCACATTGAAGATGAGGTAAATGTGACTTATTGAAGGTTGTAATTTGTTGTCGCAGATGGTACCTTGGAACCTATAATTTAGATTGATTGTCAACTCAAAATATTAAATACATGGGTACCAAGTGGGTTTTTTTCCTATTTATTTTCTTGCAAGCATGCTTATTCTGCTGTGTTTGTTCTTGTATCTTGTGGTATCCTTCAGTCTTCATTTTTTTTGCCTCTTCCGTTCCTGTTTTATTTGAAATGACAGAATTCCTCTTCTGTTATAATGACCGGGTTTACGTCTTTTTTATTTTTTGTCTTATTGCAGCAACAAGTCTATTCAAGTTGCTCCTCAAGTACAGGCCAGAGGACAAGGCAGCCAAGAAGGAACGTCTCCTGAAAAAGGCCCAGGCTGAGGCTGAAGGAAAAGCTCCCGAGTCTAAGAAACCAATTGTCGTGAAATATGGACTTAACCACGTTACCTACCTCATCGAGCAGGTTACCCTATAGTTTCTTTATATTCATCAGTTTAGCTAGTGTGTTAGTACTGTGCATTTTTTTTATTGCGAAGTTCTTAAAAAATATTGATCTTTTCTTTTACTATTTCCTCTGTAGAACAAGGCACAATTGGTTGTTATTGCTCATGACGTGGATCCCATAGAGTTGGTAGTCTGGCTCCCTGCTTTGTGCAGAAAGATGGAGGTCCCTTACTGCATTGTCAAGGGGAAAGCACGTTTGGGATCGGTAGTTGTCTTTCAGACTCATGTGCTTTTCTGCCAATTGTAGAGTTAAGGGACTAGGTTACTTATTCGTGTTTATATTCCTGCAGATTGTCCACAAGAAAACTGCATCCGTCTTGTGCTTGACCACTGTTAAGAACGAGGATAAGTTAGAGTTCAGCAAAATCCTCGAGGCCATCAAGGTAAAGATTACGCTTGCAATATTTTCAAATTAATTTCGGTTTTAAGTTTGTACATCATATGGTTAACTTGTAACTTTATGTTGCAGGCCAACTTCAACGACAAGTACGACGAGTACAGGAAGAAGTGGGGAGGTGGTATCATGGGCTCGAAGTCGCAGGCCAGAACCAAGGCAAAGGAGAAGCTTCTTGCAAAGGAAGCTGCACAAAGGATGACTTAGGAAATATCATTGTTTCCTTCCCGAGGTTCCTTTGGTTAGTGTTTTTTTTTTGGTTTTATTTTCTTGGTTCGCTTAAATGGTGTCCTGTAGTCAGCTCAAACCAACTCTTGTCGTCTTGTTTACTCTTTTCATCGGGGAATATTTATATCTTTTCTACTTGGAACTTTCGAAACACCGAGTAGCTGTTGTTTGTGGTGAAGTTTTGTGCCTTTCTAATGAATGATCAATTGCCGTAGCCAATCTGTTAATTATTCTCAGCTATGTGATTTGTGAAGTATGGTTTTGACAAATGGAATGGATGTTGAACTTTCTCATTTTGCAAATATTAGGCACCCAAAAGGGTTGGATGTAGCTCATGGCAACTAAAATTTTGAAAATACTCATAGCAACACAATTCATTTTGCAAGCATTTGGCAGGATGCAGCTCATGAATATATTCGTATCAGATATAATCTTATTCGATAGTCATCTTTTATCCGGATAAATGTAGGAATGGACATTTTCATAACGAATATTCATCTTCTAACAGGGTAGCTTTGGAATTAACCTTATTAAGGAAACAACTGGAACTGCATAATAGAAGCAGGCGAATTGTAGGGGTTCCTCAATATTATTCCTTTTCAGGTCTCACATTTTATTTTGACTTAAAAGTTCCAACTAAAATAGGGCTGAGGAAAAAATCGAAAAAACTGAAAATCAATTCGAATCATAATGTTTGGAATTGATTTTGTTTTGGTTTGGATAGTAATTAATTACAGTTGGCTTAGTTTTTAATTTATAAATTAAAAAATCACAATTATATGAATCCAATTGATTTTAATTTTTAATTAATTTTTAATTTTATAAGTATAAAAATAAATATTTTGTTTTTAAATTAATGGAAAAAAACTTAAAAAATACTGGGAAAAGATAATGTTTAAAAAAAATTAACAATCAATGAAACGAACTTACTTGAATTAGTGAAATTCGGATCGATTTGGTTTTATATGGTATTTGATTTAGCCTTTAAGAAAACTTAGAATATTAACTATTAATTGCAATTTTTTTTCAAAATCGAATCAACCATTATCACATTAACGATGTTTAAGGAAAGATTTTCATATTAATTATGTTAATTAATTATTTTTATTAAATATAAGAAAAAAATAATAGTATTAATTATATATATTCTAAATACCATCTTAGCAAGTAAGGTTAGGTAATTTCTTAACAATTTTCGTTTCTTAATTTTCTCCGTTTACTTTCGTCAACCCTAGTTACTTAAATCGACCCAAGCAATGGCCAAAGGCTCCCATGCCTCTCTTGGTTGGACCAACCCGACCGGGGTCTTCCGACGAGTCTTTCATTTTTAGAGCCAGAAGCAAAAGTTCGTGAAGAGCGCTGGACGAGTGGACGAGGGAGAGCGGCTTGATCGACAAAAAAGATTAGTAGCCCCCCTAGAACGTGGCAAAGTAGTGCAAATAAAACACTAGTATTACCACATTCCAAATGTCAACTTCAAAATTATTACCAAATTTTTTGCTCATTAGGATCAAAATCAAATCAAAATCCTTGAATAATGTCCTAAATCATGCCATAAACACCGGTCTCCCCTATATAAACAACCGATAGCCATAACCTTCTTCCTCATACCTTGTTCAATCATTTTGTTTTTTAGCCATTGCCATGGCATCTTTAAACCAGAGCTCTCCAAAACGTGGTGGCTACCCTTCTCCCGACAAGAAACTAGCCGGTCCCGGTGAGGGTCGACTCTTTCGACCTGACCCAAATTCGAGCTTTCATTTCAATGTCCCTCCCAGTTCTCCAAGCTTCCGGTACCAGGACCGGCCACTTAGTCCCCCATCCACATCCATGTTTCGAAATGCAATGCTGCGAGAGCAGCAGCGTTGGCGACATTTTCGAAACAGTAAATGGACTGCAGCCAATGCCCCAACCGCTTCAACTTCTTCCCGTCACAAAACCCGGACTTGTTTGATTGTTTCCATTGTTTTTTTCTTCTCCATTCTCGTCATTGTTGGCATCCCTATTGTAATGTTCTATTTTTTTGGACCGCATTCTCCTACCTTCTCCATTGAGAAAGTCACCTATCACTTGCCTGTCTTCTACAACTCCCCGACAAGGTTCTCATCCTTGTTGAACATCACCATGAAAGTGAGAAATCCCGCCAGACATGTCGGCATCTTCTACGAAAACGAGAACTCCATTGTGGCTACTTACTCTGGGATTCGCTTGTGCAGTGGCAGAATCCGACCATTCTACCAACCACCCACAGGCGACACGTTGGTGCAATCTCCCTTGACTGGTCTTGGCGTCATTTTGCCGAATGATGTTTACCAGAAACTGGGAAACGACACTAGAAATCAGAGGGTACCACTGGCTTTGAATCTGATGGGCCTGGTTAGGTTTAAGATCGGTCATGTCACATCAATTTCTCTGCTGAGGGTCGCTTGTGAGATTGTCTTGGAGAACTTGAACACTTTCTCTCCCAATCTGGTTTCCAGTCGTTGTGATTCCACTGCAGGATTCTTGTTTGCCACTATGAGAAACTAGTTTTAGTTGCTGATGATTCATTTATAAACTTCAAAAAATTTAATTTTTTTGATTTAATATTTCAGTCATTTAGTAAGAATTATTACTTAATTATAGTCACTTTTATTATAATCAATAGCTTCTACCAATAATAAAACTATTATTTTACTAGAACTGTTATTCTTGTTTTAAAGAATTTGTATTTAATATTTGTTTTCGATATTTATTTCAATTTAGATATAGATATGGCTTATAATTTTTAAATATATAAAAAAATTAAAAAATTAATTATATTTATATCAAATGTATACTCGTATCTTGAATTCAAAGAAGATGATAAAATTCAACACCCACTTTATTTATCAATAGTGTTGAAATTATGAGTTTTTATTGCAGTTCTTTTCTTTTATTATGTTTCGTGTAAAATTCGATTCAAATTGATTCGATTATACTTATTATTTAGTTTGGTTTTAAAAAAATAAAATATTAAAATGAATCACAATTTTTTTTTTTTAAATTCAAACATGTATCGTAATTTCTTTAGTAAACATTTATCGTAATTTCTTTAGTATTTCATTTCTCTTTGAGTATTAAGTCACATTAATTTAATTTTTATTTTTTTTAATATTCATGTTCAATATACATTTAAATATAAATAAGAGTTAATTTTTTAAAAGTAAAATATATTCTTTTAAACACATATCAATTAAATATTTTCTAATCAAATATATGTTAAATTAAATATATTTATATTATATACGTAAACCATATTTTGATAAATTTAAATAATTCAAATATATATGAGTAACGTTTTGCATAGGCATTCCTATCAAACAACCAGAGGGCAGATTCAGCGTCACCAAAAGGCCCTGGAAATCGCGGTCAGCTCAAAGGTCAATGCCTACATGGCCAGAATTATAGGCTCCGTAGCCTTTTAGCATAGTCTCACAACGGCTTTATAGTTCCTTTATTACTATATAATAATTAGGAGACATCCACTTGGAAATTTAAAAGTTTTATATTTATTTTTTAATTATTTATTAATATTTATTTAAAGATTAATTATAAAAATTAGTCATTATTAATTTTTTTAAAATTTTTTTCAACTGTTAAATAAATATTAATTAATAATTAAAAATTCTTTTTTTATAATAATATATAGAAAGAGTATTAATTTGTAAATTTTTTAATTAATTTTATCAGTATTATTATTGTTTACATTAATTGTGATGCCCAAAGAAACAAATTAAATGAACACATAATTTTCAAAGCAAAAAATAAATAAATAAATAAATAAAAACTATATTTTACCTAAATTTTATTAAAAAAAAAAATCCTGTTACTTCCAAACTGCATCTTTAAACCCAAAGAAAAAAAAAAGATAAAAACCAAAACTTTCAATAAATATTCATAATATATCTTAAATATTTCAAATTTCCAATGTCCTAAACACTTAAAAATAAAATTTCAAGTGTGGCATATTTATTATTATTATTATTATTATTATTACGTACTACAGACATACATACATGGATAAAACTAAAGCTTTCAAACCTCTGATTAAAGTACTTCATTCGATTTAAACAGGGATCAAGCAGCTTTGGGATTTTGCTGATTAATCTTTCTTGATCTCGGGCGACTGAATTGTAGATGGGTAAACAAGATTCTTGGCTCCAGTGAGGTCCAAGATCTTCTTGCTTGGTGCTTCCTGGTGAGGAACTCCTGGGCTTGAGAAATAGAATAATCTGAAACCCCATTCGATCACCTCCGGGAAAAACACCTTCCATAGGTAGGTGACTCCGAACCATGACGGCTGTGTCAAATACCTGTCTCCTCTGCTTGCGCTGTTTACGATTGCCTTAGCGCATCCAGCAACGGACCCGACTGGCATTGCACCCACTTGAGCCTATTCGACAATGGGGGACACAAAAATTCAGATTTTGATGGATGAGTCAAGACTTTAAAATGTTTAGTACCTTTCAACCGCTAAAACTGAAAACTAAAGTCTAACTTGTTTGACCTTCGGTCTGGTTTTTTTTTACCCTTAGCATGAACAAAAAACATCCATATTCTAACGTAGGAAAGAGGAATTAATCAGAGGGCTAAAGGCTAACTTACATCTCTCAAGTCTTGCTCTACTTCCATTGTGCCATCTTTTTGAAGGTATTTGCCTTGGGTAATTTCAGACTCGATATAACCAGGTGTTACAATTGTTATCTTAACATTGGAACCAATTTCGATCCTTAACGTCTCGAAAAAGGCAGTCAATGCTGCTTTGCTTGCCTGAAGTAACAATTAAATTCAAATTGAAGAATTATATAACTAACTCATAATAATCATAAGAAAAACAGATGAATGAAAAGGGAAATCAATATATATATATATATATATATATTTATATATTAAGGATTAGAAGAGGCTATATAATTATAGTTATTACATTGTAGACGCTTGTTCTTGGATCACACATCCATGAAGCTGCGGAGGACATGACAACGATCTTGCCGTTGCTGTTTTTGAGGTGTGGAACTGCAAATCGGGTGGTATAAACTGAACCCCAGAAATTTGTATCCTGCAGAGAGGAGGAGATAGAACAAAGACATCGAAACCCCATAAAAATTTGCGAAGCTTTAGAAACATGAACTACGAATGCTCTTTCAATTTTCAAAGTGTATTATTTGTCCCTTAAAAGCTTACACATATGTCCTAACACCTCTCCGATCTAAACCTGTTCATAGATTGGACAATGTCTTCGGCCAACCCAATATATGTGTCCCTTAAAATCATATATATATATATATATATATATATATATGTAATTATATGCGTCCCGACACCTGTATCTAATCTAAACTTGTTCCTAAACCAGACAACACATTCGACCAACTCATATTGGGCTGACTTGAATATAAATTTTTGAATCTGGATAAAATAAAACATCGAGCATTGAGATGTGGTAACCAAATTAAAAGCTAGAAAATCATTTACCATTACAGCTCTGAAATTAGTCATGTCTGGAGGTGCATCTTCAAACATGCAGAGCGAAGTGATTCCAGCATTATTCACCAGATGGTCCACTGTATCCATAACCAGGCCATGATTTAAATAATAGCAACAGTTGTACAAAATAACAAAAGGAGGTTTTAATGTGTTTTTCTGGATAAAATTAAGTTTTTCACTTTACATCTTCCAAAATGATTCACAGTTTCTTCAACAAGTCGTTTACAGTCATCAACTTTCGAAACATCCGCACGAATCGCAATCACATCGGGCGACCCCAAATCGCGAGCTCTATCAGCAATTTCTTGCAGCGATTTCTCCCTTCGTGCCGTCAGAGCCAACCGGGCTCCTCTTTGACCATACTCGTAAGCCAAATGCTACAAATCACAAACTCATTGCATAAGTTAAAAAACCTAGAAAACCATAATGAAATGAAAATCTTTTTACCTCTCCGATGCCGGACGATGCACCAGTTATGATCACAACTTTGCCAGCAAGGTTTTCACTGAAAATGGAGCTTAAGATCGAAAGGAAAAACTTAAAAAGATAAAATGGAGGTAACAAGAAGAACAAAGACACGAAAGTAAATAAAGGAGCGACGAGGTTGAGGAACTTGTGAATAAGATCCATGGTGTCTTCTCTGGTCTGGAAATCGAGAATTATTGGAGAAATTAATGTACGATAATTTTATTATATAAAAAACCAATTTTTAAAGAGTTTTGAAAGGTGTTTCATCGCCAACGTAGCCATGCAAGGTTGTAAGGCTAGGGGTTGACACGTACATTAGGCAAATGCAAGATGGGATTTACATTTGTCCCTTCGAATCCTCTCTTTCGATGCCATAGCAGTGTTTGCTTTCATGAGTTGGCAACCTGGCAGAAACTGCAAAGATATACAATCTTTGTTGGTTTACCTTTTCACCTCGTAACCTTGGACTATTGCATATGCAAAGTATCAAATGCAATGCATCAATTATAAGATATAAATTGTTAAATAAATGTTTCCAGAAAAAATCTGAAGATACTGGAATAGCTTGTTCGATGTCATAGTTTGATTTAATTTAACTTATTTAATAGTATTATAAATAATAATATAAGTTTTCAAATTGATTAATTGATTTAAATTTAAATAAAAAAAATTCTGACGTAATCTATAAGCCCCTCTCATTTCTAGAGGGAAAAGAAACCAAACGAGCTGACATCACTCTATCCTTCAATAGACATCAGCATACTTTATATAAGCCATCTTCACCGATTGCAAGCTCGATCAAATTAATAAGAAAAAGAAAAAAAAAAGAAAATTCTAGATCATAATTGTAGAAAACTAATTAACAATTTACTTCTGGAAATTATGTTTATGTTCAATTGTAATGATATATAACATACAGTCATGTAATTTGTTAGTATTAAACTCATAATTTCAATAATTAAATATTAAACCTTAGTAATTTTAACTATAAAAAATTACAATAATGCATAAATGGGATTAATTTTTTGCGTAGGACTAGGATTTATAAATTAACTACGAAGCATTATTGCACTCAGTTAGAAATATTAATGGTTAGAATCAAATTAATTTGAAAACTCATACACTCTTCAAACAATATAAAAGAAATTAATATATATATATATATATATATATATATATATATATCCGAAGTGCAAACAGCTGTCTGAACTCAGGTGTTAAAGTGAAAGCTTAATCCTTGAGCCAAAGGCTAACCTTATCCATCGTATTTAATATCAAAAAAGAAGGCATTTCCTTTTTTTTTCTTGGTCAGCTTTGGTGATTTTTGTGGCCCTAAGTTATTTTCAGTACCATGGAAATTTCATGGCTCCTTTTCCTATTTGAGCCCCTTTATATATATATATATATATATATATATATCTA
>JBBYHM010000013.1:3847596-3859978 GCA_038381775.1 Adansonia rubrostipa
GAAGAGCTTACTAAAATCAAATGGATGATCCAAATAGAAAATATATGGAATAAGGGAAAAAATACTAGCAAAATCTTAAACTTTCCTCCCTTTTTAAAACAGTGACTTTAAGCTCAGTCCCTTCCCTCTTTTTTCTATTATTTAGCAAAAAAATGATGAAAGGAAAAAGCTTTCTGGTAATTTCATTACTGATGGGCTGTTTTGAGGATGAAATTGTGTGAAAGGTTAAGTTTTTGAAGGTGTTCTAGTGGTGGTTAAAGAGCTACGGGAATCGAGGTTGATTGAGGGTGAAAGGTAATGGAATAGTGTTTTGGTGAGTTTTTAAAGCTAAAGTGGTTAGAGGATTTATGGGGTTGGATGGAGAGTTTTCTGGGATTCCTGGAAAGCTTTTTTTTATAGCTGGAAGTTCTTTTTTGAGATAGCTGGTTCTATTTTTTTTTCTGGTTCAACCCTTCCTTTTAGAAGAAAATGCAAAGGGCATTTTTTATTTTCTTCTTCTGCGCCAAGGGGCACCTCCAACTGCCATGCCCAGTTGACTTTCTTCTTATTGGGTATGCCATGCTGAGCAAAGAGACAGAAAGTCTGTGAAAGCCTACAACTAGAGATATGCTTGCCACACCCTCTTACACCCTTATATCTTATGAAAGTGACCTTTGTCATTAATTGTTTGGACTCCAAAAATTTGTTAGAATCCGTTAATGAACCCATAGTTGAGGTTTGCAATACTTTATGATAGTTTCTTGGTGCAAAAACATGTTTAAATTAGGTTTTCGAAGGCTGAAAAATGGCTCGAACGAGGCAAAAAAGCCTTTGTGTATCGATACAAAACATGTTGTATCAATACACAAGTCACTTTTTATTGAGTATTGATACAATGAGTTGTGTGTTAACACTAAAAGCAAAAAAACTTTTCCAATCGCGAGACTTAGAGGCCAGTATCGATACTCCATGAATTTGTATCGATGCTCACGCTTGTGTATCACTACATTTTGCCAAAAATCATAACTTTAGCTACTGCCAAGGTCTGTATCGATACAAACATGTCAGGTATCAATACAACACCTTGCGCATCGATACTAAACCCTTTTGTATCGATACTACATGTGAAAACTTAAGTTTTTAGCATCGTAAAAGCCCCATATCAATACTTGTGCCCAATATAACTTGCACGTACTTGTGGCTTCCCGATTTACGTCAACTTGGTCATAAACAATGGGAAATTAATTTGTGTATTCATTTGATTAACCTTGGTGACAGCGTGAAAAGTGGCCTTTTGATGTCTCATTTTTATATTTTCTTTAACACGGCCCATAGGCATTTTAGACTTTCTCAAAAAAAATTCTTTAACACGTCGCCCGGCAGTTGTTCCCCAACTTTTATTTCTACTTTTTAATTTTATTATCTCTTACCTAACTCTTAGGATGCCAAAAACTAGTACAGACAAAATGAAGTGTCTACAACAATCTACTTCAAGTATGTAAAAAAGTTGGCTTGCCTTTGAATTGAATTCTACGATACTATGACAGATACAATGAATCATGTGGAGTTGCTATTGATTATTGCATGCATTTGGTGTGCTTTCCTCTCGTTACTGCGTCAAAATTCTATATTTATTATCTTCATATGTTTTATATGGAATGATTATTCATAAAAAGGTTTTTTTTTCATATTTTTAATCATATTTTGATCTTCAAGATTTTTTTCATAACAATTGGTTTTCTTAATTATTGTAAAGAAGGAAGTGCCGAAAGACTTCCATAATCATTGTATATCTAATGAGTTATTGGATGCAATTTCTTTACCCCAAGACATAATTTCTCTTTTATTAACCTCAAGAAAAGATCCGGCTATAATTCCTCAAAACTCTTAGCCTCCTCAGCCTGAAAGTTATGAAGGAATTACAGAAGTTTATCCTGACCAAACTCTACCATTACATTTACCACATAGAAAGGATGCTGTCTTCAATGGTATAACTGTAAAGATCAAGTACTATGACACTTGTATGTTGTATAGACTTCCCTGGTGTTCTCTTTGTTCAACATGCAAAAATTGTGTGGATAGATTCAACCACCACTGCCCTTAGGTTCGTCAGCGTATTGGACTGGTAATACATTTGTTTTAACTATGCAATGCTATGTTTTTAGGAAACCTTTTTTTTGGTGCATTTTGCTATTTCTTTGTATCTTTTTAAAGCATTTCCTTTTTCAGTCATTTTGATATCTCTAGTATTGGCTTTCCTAGCAATATTTGGGATTCTTCGTGATTTAAGAATAGTTCAACGTAGCTGTTACTTGCATCGGATACATTCACATGTGACATGTATGTGATTGAATTCCTTTTCTTCTTGGTTTGATGCAGCGGAATTACAGGTTCTACTTCATGTTTTTCTTCTTTGCTTATACATACATGGATTTTGCTTGGTGTTTATTAGGAGGATCATGGATGGAGAAGAAACAACAATCTGGAATACAATAACTAAAACTCCTGCCTTCATTGTGCTACTAATCTACACCTTCATTTTGGTCTGGTTTGTTAGCAAACTAATTGTCTTCTATTTGTATCTACTAAGTTCAAATTAGGTAATTTTTTTTAGGTTATTATACCTTCTAATCATAGAAATAGCTAATTCTAGCATTTGAATCTATAATTTTCTGGTAAATAATGCTTGAATCATTTTTGTAAGTGCATTATATTTTCTTAGCCTTGAAATAGTAGAGTATTTTTTTTTTTCATTTGGCAGTCTACTTAACGAAAACTTTAGATACCACTATGATTATCATGGGAATCCATAAATAACGGAGTCATTGAGAACTTCATGAAGATATTTTGCACCAGTATTCCTCTATCTAAGACAAAATTCAAGGCAAAGATTCTTAAGGAACCTGCAATTTCACCTAGAATAGTGAATGGAGTCTTCATAAATCAAAACAAGCGAAAAGCCATTGGTGACATAGAGATGTTAAAGAAGCTAGTTTAGGATAAGGTTTTAGGAGAGATAGGCAAATATGAAGGACAACTTCGTAGTGACAGAATGGAAAAAGGATCATAAATTACCCGATGTGTCCCCTAACAATTAGGATCCTTTCTCCAGAAAACATATAGAGGTATAGTTTCATGCATCATCCTAAGCATTTTAGTTAGAGAAGAGATGGTAAAAGATGGGAAATATCACCTAAGATTCTTCCTTTATCCAACGTTGAAGAATAAAAAGTGACGTGGTAAGAGCAATGTTGAATCTACAAATGAAAATCAATAATTTGAAACAAATTTCTAAACTATAAAGAGAACAATATTGTGAATTATTTTTCCTTTTCTTTTTTGTCTCTAAAAGAAAATGAAAATTAAAAAAAAAAGGGAAAAACTAGTGTGGGTATGCATTGGTGCTCTATGGAGGCCAATGCTTTTGAGTTGTTTATTTTTCACATGCTATATGGCGTTGTAGTGTGTTATTTGTTTTGTTAATATGAAGTTTTAGGGGTTTTTTTTGTTCCTTGCCAAAAGAAAAGAATAATCTCTTTCAATGAATAGTGGTGCCATGATAGGCATTAATCCTTGCTAAACTCTTAAGACACTTGTTTCAAAACTTGCTATGACATTGTGGTGCAATTCTTCAAAACTTAACTAAGATGATGGATGACGGATATTTTGGATACATGAATTAACCAAACTATGCTAGCTTTAACGTTCAAAGCATTGCTCAACCTTTAACATATCTTAATTCTTAAAAACTAAATAAGCACTTGAATTTTCCATTGGAGCTTACCATTTCTAGTGCTATCGAACCCTTGCGTGTAATACGAATAATATTGGCAGAAAATATAGTCTTCTCAGTGGTAAATACTGTGGAAGAAGATACAATCTTGTTGTAACACAATTTCTTCACTGAGTTCTATATTGAGGCTTTCGGGTATTTGAGTGCAGTGTTTAGTGCAGTTTTGTAGAACATGGTGCACAATCTAGTTGAAGGGCGAGGGAACCTAACCCTTACAACGGAAGAAAAAGATAGCATAGAGCTTGATCCAAGTGAGGGTGCTCTCGTAGATAAAGAAATGGGGAGCTGGCTAGTTGGGAAACTACTAATAGATAGAAACTTCAACAAGGAGGCAGTGATCAACACATTTCAACACATGTAGAGCCCAGCAAGAAAGATGAACATTGTTATTCTTGATGATAATTTATTCCTGTTTAAAGTTTTGGAGCTCGAAAGACAAACTCAGAGTAATAAATGTAGTAGCATGGGCTTTCGATCAACACTTTTTGCTATTCAATGAATATAATAGAGATCAGGCTATCAGATTATATTTTCAATATTGCACCATTCTAGATCAGAATCTGTGAGCTACCACTAAAATAGACAACTAAGGGAGTAGCAAAACAAATTGGAAACAAAATAGGATCGCTCAAAGAAATAGACATTGGTCATGAAAAGGCTAGTTAGGGAAGGTTTCTATGTGTCCAAGTACAAAGTATTAAAAACCACTATGCAGAATAGTAAACTTAGCAAGCAGAGTGGAAATACAGAGGTTTGGCTCAAATACAACAGGCTACCCATGTTTTGTTATGAATATGGATTGCTAGGCCACTCGAAAATAAAGTGTCAATGTATCAATTTGAGGAAAGAAGATGGTGGAAGCAGCCAATAGTACGGAGATGGTTGAGGGCATCTCTAATCAGGAAAATCAATAATTTTGATGGAGGGGAGACGGCGTATCGGAATGATGAAGCCAGGCAAAAGAGGCAGGAAGAAGTAAGGGTAAAGATGACAATTCAGTAGTCAAGAGTTTAAATTTAGAAAGAAATCCTATCATTACTAATAATCAGGGACTCAATCATAAAAATTCAGGAACAGATGGCGAGAAGATTGATCATGAGATTTTGAATGATAGCTGGAGACTAATCAACGAAAGGGAAATCAAAGAGCAAAAAATGGGATTTGAAAAGTAATGGAAATATGCAACTTAGTAGCAAAAAAGTCAACAAGGAATATTTGAACAAGTAGGAAATAATTTGGAAAACTTAGACCTACATACGTGTTTAGGGGAAGTTACGGGTGAAGCTACTAACAAAGAGTTACAAGGAAATCAGGGGAGTACTAGTACGCAAGTGGAATCAAATGAGACAGTTAAATGAAAGAAATTAGCCAAAAGTGTGGGACGAAGAGCTGAGACTAACATATCAATATCAAGAAAAAAAGGGGAGATGTATTAGGGCACAAAAAAGATGGACAAAAAGATACAAAGGGGTGCTAACGAATGCAGTAAAAAGGAATGCGATGGCTAAGCTTAGGAACTTGCAAATAGTTCGACAAGGGCTAGCACTCAACCCTACTGAGAACAATGAAGTGCATTTCTTGAAACTATCATGGGCTTGGGAACTTGCAAACAGTTCGAAACCTTCGACTCTTGGTGGCGAGGGTGTTGGATTTTATGTGGCTCACATGATAATAAATGGAAAAATTATTAAGGTAAAATTGTAAAATAAATCCTAATTCAGTTTAACTACTCTAGTGATAAGAGTTTAACTCTACTTCAATAACTAATTAGAATACATATTCCTTGATGGTAGGATACAGCTCTAATTAGTTTTCTCGTATAGGTCCCTAGTCTAGTCTATATAAATTGCATGTGCACCATCATGATATAATTTTCAAGAAAAAGATATAGACTAGAAGGCTTATACCGGGTGTTCGTCTTTGTGTACTTGAAGGGAGACTACTTTTTTATCAACAATGGCTAAAAATACGTATTTTATTTAAATTATTACATAGGGAAGATCTCCATGTAGTTTTCCTTAGTGAAACTAAACTACATGAGAGAAGATTGGAAATGATTCGAACCAGGTGTGGGACGTTTAGATGTGTCGGTGTCAGTGGTGTGTGTTGGGGGGCTGGCTATGATGTGGAAGGAAGGAATAAAACTCAAACTACTTACTCTTCGTAAAACCATATCAACATGGAAGTAAGCAAGGACATGAAATATAGAAATAGAGATTAACAGGTTTATATGGTGAGCCAGAGACTAAAAACCGCCATGAAGCAGGGTCTCTAATGAGGAATTTGGCGAATCAATCAACTTTACCTAGCTGTGCATTAGAGATTATAATGAACTCGTGGATATATGAGAAAAAAAAGGGGAGGTTTGCAGAGAGAAAACTAAATGGCGGCATTTAAAGAGGCAGCAGAAGACTGTCAGCTCGATGATTTGGGGTTTTTAGAAAGATGGTACACTCAGGAAAGACGCAAAGATGAAAACAATAACATTAGAGAAAGACTGGATACGGGAGTTGTGGATAAAAGCTGGTGGGATTTCTTTCCTTTGTACAATGTTACTCATCTCACAATAGCAAGCTCCGACTAGAGCCCTATTTGTGTTGATACAGAAGGAAGGAGGCAGCAAGGTAGCAGAAAGAGGAACAAGAGACGAGCCTTGACGAACTCGTATGGGCCAAAGAAGAAGAGTGTGGGACAAATCATGCAACAAATTTAGCAGCACAAAACTGGGGATGTTACGCATAAAATCAACAGTATAATCAGGAAGCTAAGATAGTGGCACATTGAAAAATTTTAAGTGGGGAAGGAAATGACTTGGAAGTTAACAGAGAACTTTCGAGCTGCTAAAAAAGGAAGACCAACAAATTGCAATTTAGAGGAAATAGATCAAATTAAGAGATATAATTAACAGTGTTCTAGACAGAAAGGAGTCCAACTGGGCGTCGAGATCTTGAGTTTAATGCTTTCGAGAAGTGGAAAGAAATACTGCTTTTTTCCATGCTGCTGCATCAGCAAGAAGAAGAACAAATACTAATAAGGGCATGGTTGACAATAATGGGTTTTGCTGTGAGAAAGAGGATCACATACAGTTCATAGCTACCAACTTTTTCGAACAGCTGTTTAAATCCTAATATTTGACCGCAAATGAGGAGTTCTAAATAAAGTGGACAGGCATATTACAGATGAAATGAACTCTAAGCTGATAGAGGAGTTCAAGGTGGAGGAGATCAGAAGTGCCGTTTCACAGATCCACCCGACAAATGCACCAAGGCCTAATGGTATGCTGACACTTCTCTACCAGCATCATTAATTCATGATAGGGAAAGAGGTCAGTGATTTCAGTCAACATACAAGGCAGCCTCAATGATGTCAATCATGCTCACATTGTTCTAATCCCTAAGCCTAAAAATCCTGGGCAGATCTCTTAGCTCTGTCCAATTAGCTTATGTAGTGTTATTTACAAAACTATAGCTAAGGTGTTGGTAAATAGATTCAGAGTTGTTTTGTCCCATAATGATATTTCTCAGAATGCTTTCGTACCTGAAAGGCTAATCACTGATACCCATGAACTGCTCCATAACTTGAAGAATAAGAGGAAAAGGAACAAAGGGTTTTTCGCCTTGAATTTAAACATGGGTAAAGCCTATGATCAAGTAAAATGAAACTTTGTGAAAACGATAATGGAGCATCTAGGCTTTCATGACAGATGGGTATCTTTAATTATGGCACGTATAACCTCCGTTTCTTATTCTATTATGATAAATGTGTCAGTTACTAATGCTTTCTATCCAGAGAGAGGTCTTTAACAGGGAGACCCTGTCTCTCCGTTTTTGTTTTTGATCTGTAGTGAAAGGTTGTCAGCGTCGATGAATAAAGCTCGAGAGGCAGCAAATAGCAGAAGTCCAAGCTAGTAGAAATGGGCCGGAGATTACACACTTGTCTTTTGCATGATAGTATCCTATTCGCAACGGCAACTAGTGAAGAAGGGGAAGCGCTTAAAAATATTTTTGAGTAACCATGAGGAAGCGTTCGAACAGCATATCAATTATGAAAAATCTGTGATGTTTTTAGCAGAAATCCGACTCCAACTTAGAGAAAAACTCTGCAACAATGTTTTAATGTCCATGTTGTTGAAAACCCCGAGAAATAATTGGGTTTGCCAATAATGGTTGGAAGGGGCAAGAAGAGAGCATTTAGGAAGTTAACAAAGAAACTAAGAACAAGATGAACGGGTGAAGCTCTTGATGCCTATCAAAAAGAGGGAAAAAAGGTGTTCGTTAAGGCGGCGTTGCAAGCAGTTCCAGCTTATGCAATGAACTGCTTTAAGCTTCCTAGGACTCTATTTGGAGAGATTAAAAGTATTATTAGCAAATATTGGTGGGTATCTAAGGCAATGGGTGCGGAATTCATTGGATAGTTAGGCAAAAGATGTGTACCCCAAAAAATAAAAGAGGGATAGGTTTTAGGGATATGGAGACTTTTAATATATCTACTAGGTAAGCAATGGTAGAGGTTACTTAAATGCACTAAGGCCTTAGTTTACAGGGTTCTGAAGGCTAAATATTTCTCTCGAAGCAGGACTAGGGAAAAATCCTTCCCTAACATGGCGGAGCATATGAGAGGCTAAAGCTATCCTAGAAAAAGAAGTCCGGTGACAGGTAGGAAATGGACAATCTATCAACATATGTGTACCTTGTGGTTGCCATTATTGGGGAACTTCTATATTCAAACACCTAGAAAGGAGCAAGAGACATTGACCTAGGTTTCAGTGCTAAAGGATACAAGTGGAAAGCAATGGAATGAGAACTTAGTTTGGAATACTTTCAGTCAACAAGAAGCCGATATAATATGCAAAATCCCTATCAGTAGATTGGTTGAAGGGATGTGCTGGTGTGGCATTATGATAACGAAGGAAACTATTCAGTCAAGACTACATACAAGGGAACCCAGCAAGCAGTGACAAATTGGTATTCAGAGTTACCATCAAAAAATCAAAATATTGGCATGGAAGACGTATCATACTATATTATCTGTCGCAACTAATCTACAGAGGAGAAGGATTCTAGTGGATGTGCTTTGCTTAGATGTAGTATGGAAGAGGAAACTATTGTGCAAGCACTATAGAGATGCCCTACATCACAAGAAACTTGGAATCAGCTAGGCTATCAATGGGAAGCAAACAATGTAAAAGGAAGCACTAACGCAGAATATGAGATTATTGGATGGATAAATTGTGCATGCTCATCAGAAAATAAGGAAAGGAAGAAACTTCCTTTGTGGCATTTGGGCTATCTAGGAGAACCGAAACCAGGAGAGGCATGTTGAACAAGGGCGACAACCAGCAGAAACGACCATCTTTGTTAATAGATATCTGCATGAGTATAAAAAAGCTCAGTCAGCGAAGGAACTGAATAGGATTTCGGCAACTCAGAGGTGGTTTCCACTAGAAAGTGGCAGCATCAAATTAAACTTCGATGGAGCCCTGGCATGAGAGAATATAACCGAAAGGGCTGGAATCATAGCAAGGGATGAGCACGAAGCTATTCTGGGTGCGCTTGCAAAGAAAATTCCCCATGTGTCAGCCCCTTCTACCGTGGAGGCTGTAGCTGCAGCTCAAACGATGGAATTCGCGGAAAGAACTAGTTTCACCCTGATACGTCTTGAAGAAGACTCGGTATAATTTCAAAGCTTCAGTCAACTAAGGAAGACTTGTCAACATTGGGGTCGATTCTTGATGAAGGAAGGGCACTACGAACAAGATTTGCCCAGTGCATCATAAGCCACACCAGGCGATCGAGAAGTGAAGCGGCTCATAGACTCGCAAAGGAAGGTCTGTTAGTGGATGAGGAAAAGTTGTGGATAGGGATGTGTCCAAGCATTGTAAAAGCTATTGTTGACTATGATATTTTATTGACAAATTAAATAAAGCCTATTTTATCTTTTAAAAAAAATATTGGTGGAATAAAATGCTTGTAAGAAGTCACCATTAACAACTCCGTGCCTCCAACTTCCAAGCAAGCTAAAAGATTTCCAAATACAACATGCAGGACGCCAAAGCACACTACTTGATGGTCAATTAAAAGTTTAAATAATTGATTTGTAAAGTGCTCAACACAAATGCCATCCTTGTATAGGAATTTTAAAAAAACAAAATGAGTATCGATTAAAATAACACAGCAGATTTTCGGCCAGTAATTAACCGTTTGAGAAGCAGAATTGCAGGCAAGTTCCCTACGGTTTACTGCATCGACTGCACGCGTTTCACAACATTAACGGTGGCATCCAAGTATCGCTGAGCACAATGAGAGAGGCAAGCTGATTCACTGGAGCTGAACTTGCTCCCAGGAGTACTTGTGATACACTTGTCCCAGCATACACTTGTAAGCTTTACCACCATCTCATTGACCGTGGCTTTTTCCTTTTCTTGCTGCACAGCCACAACAAAGTAATTAGGACCCACAAATGACAAGATTCTAGGCTTTCTCAAGGTATTGGAAGGGCCACATTCAACTATTACAGTAACAACAATTAAAGCAAAGGTTATCAAACTATTTAAACAATCTTGAGATAAAGAACTAAAGACCCTTTCGTTTATTTTCTCAGCTCCTCGGAATAGTCCTTCATACCCAATATGTTAATTTTATCAATCACACAACATACCAGTAATTAACAAATGGATTTTGCTAAGGATCATTCTAAAGGCAACTTTATTGTTACCATATTAAGTAATACTGTTTTTCCTAGCACGGAAAATCAGCTTAAAAACTGCCAATTATTACAAGAAAATATTAAATATTAACTGATCTTAAAATTAGCAAAATCTATACTAACTAAATGCCCACTGTGTTTAAAATTAAACCAGAATCTAATGTTTCCATCAAGACAATAATACTTAATACACAGTTTGATGCAAATTTTTATATTATTTTACAAAATAGAAAATAAAAATCTTCATACTCATAATTTCTGATAAAGAATTTGTTAGCAGCAACTCTTTCTAAAGTAAAGCAAATGAGATCAAATGCAATAGATAAAGAGAATGCCAGGGACCCGTTAGCCTAACTTACCACCATAATTTTCCTTCAAATTTTCTTTGATACTAAAAACTTTACAAAGACAAAATGAAAAGCTCAATAGTGCAAAACCCGCCAAGTCATCAAACCAAAAAGGTGCTAAGTGGTCCGAAATCAGAGCAATTAAACAGATTACTACGTTTGTTTTCTCAGGAAGGAAGCAAAAGAGTAAGAGAGCGTACACTGAGGAATCTTTCCAATTCAGCAGAATTGAGAGATGGATCCATTTGGGAAAAGATTGAATTTAGCAGCTAAAACCATCTTCTTCTTTTTTTTTCTTTTTTTCTAAAGCCTCCTTCAACCGAAAAACCTAGTATCAGAGTTCGCAAAAACCCTAAAGTTGTGCCATATGACGCAACAGAACCACACAGAAAGTGGGCCAAGGAGAGCTCTTCTAAAATATGGATCGGACTGCTAAATGCCCATGACCCGTTTTGCCCATTAATCACCCGTCGTGCGCTAATTTTTTTTTTTTCCATTTTTGGGCTTAAAAATCATATAACACCCGCATTTTGCCCGCGCGGCGCTGTGAGAATTATTTGTTGTTGTAATATTAATATAAAGTATAACATAATTATACATTCATTATTTAATTGTTAATTTATATAAATTTTATTAATTTAGATGATAGTAAAAGAAATATGAAACACATTGAAGATAAAATATTATAACGAAGATAGAGTATGTGTGCAAAGAAGAACGCATATGTAACAAAATATTGACAATAAATAAAAAGAATTGTTGGTTAAGATTTTTTAAAAATAAAATATATTAATTACATTTCAACAATTATTATTTATTCTCTGAAGCAAAATTTTAATATTATAAACAGTGGTTGTGTGAGAAAGATCGTCGACTCGAGATGTTATCGTTGGCACTTTTGCCACTGCTATCAGTATTAAACCACCTGTTTAGATTACTAAAAACTTATTCAATTAAAACAAAAAAAAAAAGAAAAGAACTTAGAAAACCGATGATGAGAAAAAAGAAAAAAATTATTTTCGGTTTTGTATCTCTTGTTTGTTTACTCCATGAATATGCCAATATGTGAAAAAAATAACTTTTCACATGCTTTGTCCTTTTCTTTAAATTTTCTTACTAAATCTTGTTAGATAATTTTATCAATCTATCAATTATTAAAATACTAAAAAAAATTAAACATATCTTTAAAATTACGTTCAACCAACAAAATACTAAAAGCATCTCAACAACATAACCAAAATAACTCACAAAATTTAAACAATACCTCTACAATTTCAAAATCACTCAAAAATTATATATTATAGATTTTTTTTAATTCAATGCAAAAGATGTTTTAACCCCCTCCAAACAAAATAGAAAGAAAAGACAAAAGACTTTTAAACTTTTAAAGAAATACCTTTTAAGTCCTAACACTTAAAATTAATAGGTAGTATATAAGATAAATAGATAATTTTTTTCGAGTAGGTCAAATACTAACATTAAATCAATCCGTAATTCCTATATATACCAACCTCCTTAAAAATGCATAATATTCACGCTCATATTATATATATATATA